>JACXSL010000136.1:0-25000 GCA_019514585.1 Dendrobium officinale
CTTGCTTTTTCTCGCTAATGGCAAGCAGCAAGCATTCTCGACACACGTTTGGAAGCTCCTTGAGGGGCTCACTGGACCCTCACTTTTGGGAAGCAGACAATCAAGCTGCCTACGACCACTACAAAGAATATAGCATTTCTCTCCCAAACAATCAATCCAGTTCACTTCTCCTATCCGGTACTCGACTTTTACTCACACTTCTCTGTGCTTTATTCTCACCCTCACATTCCTCTTTAATTTTGAACTTCTTTTTGAATTTTATGCCAACCTTTGCTTGATTCTTCGTACACTGCTCTCACCTCGTATGTGAATCAACACCCAGTCGAGATCACATACTAGGATTGTGCCGAACTGTTGCAGCTATCCACCACTAGGGGTAAGCTGTATAACCTCATTTTTTATCTAGATTTTAACTGGGCTATGACCAATCACTTTCTTCACCATAACAATTCCTCCTTTCATGTTGGAGAGAATAGCTCTTTACATAAAGATGCCAGGATGATCCAGCATGTCGTTCACACCTCTGTGATTCCCAAAGCCGGCGACCGTGTTCATATCAATCTCCTTCTTTCACTCACCACTTTTTACATAATGGCCAATCGTGAATTCAATGCAACCGACCTGATCTTTTGCTACATTGATCATTTGACTACAATTCGAGATCCAGGTCATAGAAGGAAGCCCAATCTTACTCTAGGACACATCATTGCATATGTTCTAGAATCCAAATACACCCTTCAATATCCTGCCCCTCCCAACCTTCAGCCTCCCTTCTACTCGAACAGTTCCTTCAATGTCCTTCATAGTACTCGTCTCCACCCAGGGGATGGGGAAGCTCAGGAGGCCGATGAGGAAGAGGCTCTCACTTGTTAAGAGAGTTGCTATTTGCATGTTTTACAATCTTGCAACTTGTATAGTTTTGATGATTCCAAATATTATTATTTTATATATTGATATCTCCTAACACTTTTTAGAAGATTTGTTTTTGCTCTTGTGTGAACTAACATTTCAAGAAAATCAAACTCCAGACTACTAAAGACTTCAAATCAAATATAACATGAGAGATTTTGTGAATTGAAGTTTGTACTTTTCTTTGAATTAAGTTTGAGAGGGAGTGATTATAATTGAGTGAATAAACACACACCCACACTTAAGGAGATCTATAAAAATTTATACTGATCGTACGGGATGTTGGTGGAATTTTGGAAAATAGGTTTTTGAAAAATATTAGTTTTCTTTGGGGATTTTAAGATTAAGGTTAAGTTCCAATTCTAAGGTCGAATCAACTCGTTAGAAAGAGTATATCACCCCGAAGGATTAAAATAAACTTTCATAACGGTGTTCAGACTTAGAATTATGTAAACTCATCTTGAATACTATGATCGGGTTCTAAGAAGAACTTCATATGGCCCCGAAGGAGCAAAGTAGAGTTCAACTAAATACCCAATTACAATATTCAAGAAGTATGATCGTCGCATTCACATCCAAAGCCTTATCGAAGAAGGATATATCTCCCCAAAGGGAAATGATACCATTCTACGATAATTCTTCTAATGCAACGACGACGATCATTCTTTAACTTTTCCCAAAGAAATCTAGTGAAGTTTTAAAATCAATTTTAAAATCAGGTGTGTGGGGTTCTAAATCTCCTACGAGCGCAAGCCCTCGTAGTTAATTATATCGTAGGGAGATAAGATCTCCTACGAAAACTCTAGATTAAAATAATGGCAGAATTTTGTTTTAGAGTTTCTAGGAGTGATATCAAAAGTATGAGTAGAATTATTGGAAACTCAAAAGGGAATGGATCAAAATTGAGCACTTATTAACAGAATCAAATGGAGAAGAGTAGGGGACACTTTGAGATTCTGGAACCATCCGGAAGTGTCCCAACTTAATCTAAATGTTGGGCTTTATGTTTTAGGATTGAAATGAAGCTTTAATTAGAGTTGAGAGTATTTTATTAGAAATTTGGGATTAGATTCCCGAAGTTTGGGGTCTTATAATCAAAGATCTGCCCCGGATCCTAAATCTATTCTGGACACTGGACCACAGTCGTCCGATCCTAACTAATGCAGTGCAAAACCTGGACTTACCCCGGCCTGGATTGGGGAGCCAGCTAACCACCTAGTCGATTTAAAAGAGATGAGTTCGGTCTTTTATGAAAGAGTGGTAGGGACGTTGTAATTAAAGTTTTGGAGAGTTGGGGCCGACATCTAGAGATTTTCCTAATTGGCCCCTTGGACTTATGTTGGGTGCTAAAATGCTAAGGACTATGAAATTAAAATTTTGACTCTTTAATTTGTATCTAATGCAATGCATGCTGGTTAACAACCTCAAATCGAATATGCTTGAATTTTTTTTAAAAACAGGCTTATAAAATAGTTTTTTAGAAGACTGGACTTCCCCAGGTCCGGCACCTCGTCCTCATAGGTCAGACTATCCGGACTCTACCCGCAGGCGGGGAAGGGTCTAAAGCAAGGAAAGAGTAATGCAAAAATATGCATGCGACCCCGGGGTCGATCCCCGGCTAATTCCCTAGATTCGTTATCTTTCTATGTTATTTAGACTCACTAAAATTTTAGACTTTTAAAATTATGAGTAGAAAAATTTCACACCCTCACGAGCCTCACGTATCCAGGCGAAAACAAAGAACGGCATGCAATCGCCAAAAAACTAGTAAAAACAAGTAATCCTAAAGGCAATCAAATCTTTACATCAAATACAAATTAATTAATAAATGTACATAGGCAGAGTTGCCTTGCTTATTACAAACTAGAATATTACAGAAAGTAAAGTGGCCGGGCACCACTGACAACAACCCGGATTCTAAACCTAGTAATGACGCAAGTTATTTTGAGTGGGATACTCTCAATATTCAAATCTTCAAATCTTCAATCTCATTCTTCTTTGGACTCCTTTTCTTCAATCTTTTTGGAATCTTCGTAGTGGATTACCCAAATGGACAAGAGGGCACTTCCTTTAAGGGGGAAGGCCACTCTTTCCTCTTTGGGTAAGGAAGAGGTATGATCCAAATTTGGATTTCCAAATGGAAAAGGAGTGTTCCCTAAAGGGGTATCCTTTCCTCTTTGGAATCCAAACTTTGGATCTATGTATCCCAACTCAAAATCAACTTTCACAACACTTGACACTTGTATAAATTACATTTATATCAAAATAAAAGATCTAGACTCACCTGCAGGGTTATCCTAAGCAATTAATATATACAAAGCAATTATTCCCAAGCAGTTGTATATGAGCAAAAAAAAAAAGTAAACACACTGGCCACGCTCTTTTTATGATTTGGGGGCTTTAGCAGCTGAAGCACCTGTGCAAAGAGTTTATAATATTTATGCATTTTTTTAATTTGCCCCCTTTTTATATTGCCCTGCATGAGCGTGGCCACCTGCAGAAAACTGTGTCAACATCCAGATCGTACCTAACCTAAGGGTAATCTAGTCGCCAAACACATCAATCCATCTACAGAGTACAGAAAAAGTAAGCAGACACAGCAAGACAATTTCAACCACAACATGCAGTGAAAACTACGAAAAACCCGGCACACAATAGTAAAAGTAAACACCGGCCTAACCTAAATCTAGAGTTGGTTGTCCTGGCACATCATCTAAAGTGTGTGAGAAAGGTCGTGTGGCTGGGATAGATCCTAATGTAGGTGATTAATTAATGTTGTCTAAAAGTTTAGATTTGTTAAGGCTTAGAAGGGGGGGGTTTAGATTAAAATTTAAATATTAATGAATTAAGAATTTTACTAGAAATATTTTTAGAAGTTAATTGATTACTACCTTTGTTTCACACCGAGGCCGTGAAGTTTATTTCACCTTCCTTGGGGCTAAGCTAATAGCCTCGTAGGCCTGGGTTACCCAGTAGCAATCGGGGTTGATTAAGTTATTTAAGTTGGTTGGAATTAAAAAAGTGGATTAATATTAAAGGGAGTTGGTTACTGATTTTAATGGGTTGGTTGAGAATTTTATGATCCTATTAAATAAATTCTAGAATTTGGGAGAGTTAATGAATTTTTGAAGTTATCCAGATATGCTAACTAAGGGGTCAAAACTTGACTTTTAAAATTAAAGTTAATATTAAGGGTTTCAGATTTTTAATAAATATTAGACCTAATTATGAGTTTTTAGACATATGGCACATTCAATTTGGAGTTTTCTATCAAAAGTTATGATTTTTAGAAGTTTGGATATTTATGAAAATTTTCAATTATTTCAATTAAAGACTATTATAGTGATTTGGGTCTAAATGGATCTCAAACTCCCTGAAATCTCTCCCAAAGATCAGAGGTGATCTAAGGGGAGATTATCAAGCATTAAATTAATTCTTGGGATTTTTAATGATTATTAATTAATTAATATTAATTAAACATTGAATTTTACTTAAAATTAAATTAAGGCTTAATTTGATGTCCAATCAAGGGGCTTTTAATTCTCATGGGTTAAGGTTTCAACACTGATTAATATGAAGTTTTAAACTTGAATTTTGGATTTAAAAGGGATTTATTAGGATTTAATTAAGGCTAGGGGGCAATTCTAGCAAGGGCAAGCTATGGCTCCTAATTGGTGAACCAAATGAACTCCAAATCTGATGAAATTTGGACCATGGGGTCACATGATCCCAAGGCCTGAACACACCAAATTTGGGCTCAATTGGAATACTCTAAGGTGGCTAACTAAGCCACCTAAGGTGAGCTCTAAGTCACCTTCAAAAAAAAATCCTAGGGAGCTATCCTAAGGTTGGATTGGGGCAAAGTCAGTGGCCCTAAACTCCATATCCTAAGCATAATCAACACACAAAAAACCAGATCCTAATTCTCATTGGATAGGTTTAAATCCCAATTTGAATTTAAGGGTCAACCCATGACCCTTAAACTCAAAATTGGGGGAAAGTGCCCTTAGACTTTTAAAACAGGGGAGACAAAATTTGGACATGTCAAAGACATGCCCAAATTCAATCTCCCAAAGTTCCATGCCCTGGAGACTTAACTACAAACAGTAATTGCATAAATTGAAATAATACCATTAATGAAATTAAGCTTAACATACATGCAATTAGGGCCTGGAACCATAGGGCTTTTGAAGATCTCCCTGAGACCTTTCCAATGAGCCTAAAAACACCTAATTTGGTCAAGTGTGCAGGGAGATATGGATTTTTGAAGTTCCCTTGATTTTCTGGAATTATTAATCCAGCCATTACACAGTCAGCCGCGCTTTACACGCGGCGCGTCCCGATTGGCTGGGCAATCATTGGCGCTGACTGGGTAATGGTCGGATTAATCGTAGCCGTCGGATGCGGGATCGGACGGCTAGGATTCAAGGCGCTCCGGAACCACGGGATTTAATCCGAGCCGTTGATCGGAATCAATGGCTGAGATTTCGTCTTCAACCTCCGCTCTTACCCGAGGCCGTGAACCTTCTCCGGCGTGATCCGATTGATCCCGCCGGTGAACTTCAACAAAATTTCACAGAGAGGATCAGGGGGGTGGAAACCTTCAATCCAACGGTGGAAATCCGTTGGGGTGAAGGTTTTCTTCACTTTACCGGACTACCTAGCTAGGGAGCTCGGGATGAAGGAATTACCGCAGAGAAAGTCTCAACGAATGAGCTTCTCTATCTGGAAGCTTCAGGAGACGAAGGCGAGCAGGTTTCCTTCAGAGGCCGCGACTGGAGAACGGCTGGAGGTATGACTTCGAGAGGGACGCCGAAGCCTTTCGCCGGAGTTCGCTCGAAGCGATGGAAGGGACGGTCTGGGAGCTCGAAGGAAGGTGCTGGGAGATCGAGGAAGCTCTGGGGAACCGTTCGAAAACTCTGGGATCGTCTGGCGAGCCTTGGGGAGCACCACCCTATTCAGCCTCCTCCCGCGAGCTCGGACGGCCAGGATTGAAGTGGAGGAGGTCGCGGATTGATGCCAAGTGGAAAGGGGCACCATTCCAGAGAGCTCGTGAGCCTCAAGCCGGCGAGCCACAGCCTTTGGAAGGCTTTCGGTCTGGGGGGACCACCGGAGCTTGCTCTCCATTGGTTCCGACCGCCGCCGGCCATGGTCTGGATCAGATTGACCAGGGAAGGCCGATGGGGACATGCTGGAGCCAATTATGGAGTCAAATTGGCCTGGGGAAGCTGGGATCGATCTGGTGGCTCGGTTGGGCTCGAACCTGCTTGGTTTGAGTCGGATTGAGCTCGATTCAGGTCAGACCAGACCCTGGGTTTGGTATGGGAGGCAGGTCTGGGTCTGGTGCACCCAATGCAAGTGGCAATTGGGTCGAATTCGATCTGGATTAAAAGATGGCTCGGGTTGATCCAAACCTGCTCGGTTCGGGTCAATTTGGGCTCAACCCAGGTCAGGCCAGACCCTGGGCTTGAAGTGGGAAGTGGGTCTGGGTCTGGTGCACCCAATGCAAGTGGCAATTGGGTCCAATTTGATCTGTGTCAAAGGTTGGCTCGGGTCCAAGTGTTTTTGGCTACTTTGTGTTAGCCTAACTATTGACCCAAGCTAGCTCAAGGCATGGGCTGGCTGGAGGAGGTGTATTGGACCTAGGGCCACCTATGGGAGGTGTTGGCCAGGTTCAATTGGATTTAGGTTGAGAGTTGGCCCAATCCCAAGTGCTATTAGGCACTTTGGGCTAGCCTAACTCTTGACCTAAATGAGCCCAAGGATTGGGCTGGTCAAGGAAGGTGTATTGGGTCAATGGGAACCCAATGGCACCTTGATTTGGATTCAATTTGATTAAGATCAAAGGATGGCTCAAGGGAGGTCTCTCTTGGGTCACTTGGGTTAAGCCATAAGGCTAACCCAAGTAAGCCCAAGGCTTGGATGACCAAGAGGGGTCTCTTGGGTACCCAAGGGTTCATCCCATACATTCAAAGGACTTGGAATGGAGTAGATTCAAAATTTTGAAAGGGGAGGGGTGTATGGGTCCATGGGTCAAACTTGGTTGACTTGGTCAACCAGGTTGACCCAAGGTCTGGGTTTGAGTTCAACAAGTTGAGTTTGATATTTGAAATTCATTGGAAGTGGTTTCAAAGAGTTTGGAATTGATTTGAATTGAAATAGCCATTAGAAATCTCATAAGGGTATTTTAGTCAATTTTGGCCCATTGGTCAACTAGAGTCAAAAATGGGTCTGAAAAATGCAGTTTACTGCTCAATGGGTTAAAATCAAGGGTCTGTAAGTGATTGGAGGCTTGGATAAGGGTTCCAAGGTCAAGATCTCAAAGGGGTCAGGCTCAGTGGCATAGGCTGTAAATATTTGAAGGTTTTACAGCCTTTGAATTTTAATTCAAATTCTGGGTTAGAGACCTCAGAATGAGCTCAAAGTTGGAGGGTAGCCTCTAGAGACATGTCTTATCACTTTGCAAGTGATAGACCCTGAATCAGAGGCCATTTGACTGGGTTTTGAAATGTTTGAAAAATCTCTAAAAAGGGTCTTTAGGACAAGGCCTTGAGACTTAGGGTTTGAGTCAGGATTTCCGGATTCTGAAATGAATTTCAGGTTTGAATAATTAAAATTGAAGTATCCAAACCATTTACAATCATGTTGTGATTGTTAATAGATGGATAGGGTCAAGGCTAGATTAAGGATAGGATCAAAGTCTAGGTTAAAATTTGGATTGTCAAATTGATTGGATCAAGGTTTGGATATGTTTGAAATTTGAATTAATTTGGATTTGAATTGGATGGAGTTTGAGATTCAAATTGATCACAGGTAGGAATCAAATTGAAATTGGAGTGGATCAAATATAGAAATTGATTTAAAATTGAGGTTGATCAAAGGTGGAGGTTGATTTGAAGTTGGAGTGATCCTAAGATCTAGGAGAGTTCTAAGATCTAGGATTTAAAGGAATCCTAGGCTCTAGAATAAGCTCTAAGGTCTAGTTCTAGGAAAGATCCTAAGGTCTAGAGTGGATCCTAGGGTCTAGGATTAAATCTGGATTTTGGATGGGTCTTAGTGACCTCATACAAAAATGAGGTCAACACGGGACGAACATAGTTCGAACGGGACAATTAAGTCAGTTCTTTTCTCTAAATAGCAATGGAACGAACAGGAGTTAAAGAAAATTTTTCTAATTCCTGATCATCCATGACGAATGTTTAATCGTCCTAGGATGAAATGTTCTCTTGAAAATTTTCATTCAGATAAAATTCATATTCGTGCCAGTGAAATGCTATCTGGAAAATTTTTCCAGACGAACTCAAATTCGTCCCAAGATGAAATATCCTCTGGAAAATTTTCATTCAAACGAAATTCATATTCGTGCTAGGACGAAATCCTCTCTGGAAAATTTTCGTCTAGACGAACGCAAATTCATCCCAGGAAGAATTGCTCTCTGTAAAAATTTCATCCGGATGAACTCATATTTGTCCCAGGAAGAAGTGAACCAACTCTTCAAATTTTGGCGACGTTCTGCAGTTTTTGGGAACCGACTTATGGTATAACTATTCGTACCTGACAAACCTAGTTTGTACGGGATGATGCTCGAGTACTATTTTAGTTCGTACCAATATACATTTGGTTCGTTTTCATATATTTAAGTAAAATCATCCAGGACGATCCACAATCGTACGGGACGATCAACTTCGTGTTGACTTGCAAATTTACAGTTTTTGGATGATTTTTCTTATGTTTCATATAAATAGTCCAATTTAGACTATCACTTAATCTTTTTTCCTACGAATCTTCGTGCCTATTGAAAGAGAAGTCAAAGAGAGAGTGTGAGATAGTGTTCGAAAGAGGATTCTTACTACTGGAGCGTGAAGGCTTCACTTGTTGTTAAAAGGTAAGAATCTTTATATTTGATTTGTGTTTACTTCACTCTTTCTCTCTTCCTTCTAGATTTCTTATGAAGAAGATCTGTCAGGTGATTCGGTTCTCAGACAATACTTGGAGAGTGTGAATAGCCGAAGGGTTCTCTGTCCACACTAGGAGAGTGTGAAAGGATGAAGGGTTCTCTGCCCACACTAGAAGAGTGTGAAAGGACGAAGGGTTCTCTGCCTACACCAAGAGAGTTTAAAAGGACGGACGGTTTTCTGCCAACACTAGGAAGAGTGTAAAAGGATGACGGTTCTCTGTCACACCGAGTAGTGGTGGAAGAGAGTTTTGTAAAGGCTTATCCGCCTTGCTGTGGGTGCAAAAGGAGAGTCACTAGTGGTATTAGTGCAATACTCGAAGGGTGCCTCCGGGGAGTGGATGTAGGTCAAGTTTGACCGAACCACTATAAATCTCGTGTGTTTTATTTTTTCGCTACTTTTTATTTTTCTGTTTTACTGTTTCAAAATTATGGTTGAAAAACATTTTCTATAAAATTCACTAAAGATAATTTTCTTAGTTTTAAATTTTAAAAGAGGGATTAATTTTTTTTTAATTACCAATTCAACCCTCCCTCTCGGTTAGCCGTTGGGACATAAGCTTAGGTTTAACAACCTAATTCATATTGAACAAGTATCAACAAGTGGTATTAGAGCTTAGTTTCAAAATCATAAGTTTAGACTACTTTTTGATTAACATAGATGGCTACATTTGGAAATTGAAATATACTTGAGGGTTACTCTATAACTAGGCCTCCATTGTTCGACAATATTCCTTCTGATTTTTGAAAAGCACACATGTTTACATTTTTATAGTCACTTCATTATCGTGTGTGGATCTTAGTTCAAGAAGGGTTTACAAAATCAACTAGACTAGTTGACAGAGTTATAGTTGAAACACTTTTTATGGACTGGACAGTAGAAGAATATGAATTAGTGCAACTAAATGCCAAATACTTGAATAGTTTCTTTGGTGCTTTAAAATCGAAAGACTGCATGCGGGTTTTTACTTGCAAGAGTGGAAAGGACATATGGTACAGACTCTGTATAACTTATGAGGGGACTAATGAGATTAAGTAATCTAGACTTAATATCTTGTTGTATTATTATGAATTATTTTGCATGAAACCTAATGAATCCATTTCTGATATGTACACAAGATACACACAAATAGTCTCCTCTTTACATGCATTGAGCAGGGAACTAACGAATGCTAAAATGGTTAATAAGATTCTTCCTTGTTTGCCTACTACTTATGATGCTAAAATTATTGCAATTACAGAGTCTAAAGATCTAAAAATGTACTCTATTGGCAATCTTCTTGGTTTGCTTATTGCTTACGAGCAAGGAGTTAGCCAAAGAAAGATTGATGCAGGTGAACCACGAAAGGAGAAGAACATAGCACTGAAAGTGGAAGAGTATGAGAGTGAACACTCACAACCTGAGGATGAAAATGACATCGCATTGATGACTAGATAATTTAGAAGCTTTCTGAAGAGGAAGCAGATGAGACGCCAGCAATAGAATAAAGGTAAATTTAATAGAAATGCCAAGATTTCAAATGATGTTATTTGCTATGAGTGTAGAAAACCTAGACACATAAAGACAGATTGCCCAAAACTCAAAGTCACTCATAGCAAGGAGAAGGTAGAGGAGAAACCTTTTGTAAAGAAGGGCAAGAAGAAATTCCAAAGAGCTTTTTGGGCGGACTCTGCTTCGGACTCATCAGAGACAGAAAAGGAAGAGAAAGTCACTAATCTGTGCTTAATAGCCGATAGTCTTGATCAGTCAGATAAAGAAGAGGTATGTGACTTAAGTTATGATGAACTTTTTAAAGTTTTTGAAAATATGCATGATGCATATAGGAAAATGAAGAAAATGCATGCTAGTATAAGTTTAGAATTTGAAGAACTACAAAAGAATCATGAAATTCTTAGGAAAGATCATACTTTAATTGATGACAACCACATGAAATTACTTGATGACTTTGATAACTTGAATAAAATTCATGAAAATTTAAAATCATCCTATGCTGAACTTGAAAAAGATTTTAAAAATTTTAAGGATGAATCGGAGAGCAAGATTTATAGATCAAATTATACAAATCAAATTTTGAATGATATAAATTCAATTTACAAATTAATGATAAAAGCTTTGAAGATTTCACTAATCATATTTTGTATCCTAAATTTATGCAATCCCTAAAAAGATAAATGAATAGTAGTAGTAGACTTATGAATCCTTTTCCAAAAGTCAAATGTAACAATTATAGATTGTTTGGACACATCTCACACCTGTACATTAAAGAAGAAAACTTATTTGGTGTGGAAACCTAAGATGCATAAACCTAGATATATCATACACGCATCTCTTTATAAATTGCCAAAAGGATAACCTAGACTTGTTTGGGTTCCCAGGTCTAACATTTGATAATTTTATAGGGACGCTCTCACATAAGACCTCGTGAGAGCATATGGTACCTGGACAGTGGATGCTCAAAGCATATGACTGGAGATACTGCACAATTCATATCGTTGGAAGCCAGGAGTGGAGGCAAGGTTAAACTTGAAGATAACACCACAAGGAAGGTGATTGGGACAGGTATGATTGGAAATCTAAAGAAATTTTACATTGAAAATGTGTTATTGTTAGAAGGCTTAAAACATAACCTGTTAAGTATAAGCCAGCTATGTGATAAAGGATATTGTGTAAAATTTTTTCCTACTAGCTGTATATTAAGCCAAAATAGTAAAGATATTTTGAATGGTAAAATATATACTAGACTTGAATTGCATTCAAACTCCTATTGCTTTTTATTTGAAAACTGTATCTGATGAGTCATGGATTTGACATAGGAGACTTTGTCATTCTAGCATGAAAAACCTTAGGAGGATTACCCAAAAGAACTTAGTGGGAGGTATACCAAAATCAGACTTTACTAAGAACCACCGTTGTGATGCATGTCAATTAGGAAAACAAGTGAAGTCCTCTTTTCAGTCCAAAAAGGATCTTAGAACTAGTAAACCATTGGAGATTTTGCATATGGATCTTTTTGGACTAGTTGGAATTGTAAGTCTAGGAGGGAAGGTATACGGCTTTCTAATTGTGGATGATTACTCTAGATTCACATGGGTTAGATTTCTATTTCATAAGAGTGAATCATTTGAGGAATTTTATAAATTTTTTGACTTGTACTTAAAGAAAACTTGGGTGTGAAATCATGACTATATAAAGTGATCATGGAGGAGAATTTGAAAATAAAAGATTTGAGGATTTTTGTAAGGAGAAAGGAATTGATCATAATTGTTTTGTTCCTAGAACCTCTTAGTAGAATGGGGTAGTCAAAAAGAAAAATAAAACATTAATAGTAGCCGCCCGAGCAATGTTGGCAGAATACTCACTTCCTAAATATTTTTGGCCTGAGGCGGTTAGAACTGCATTTTATGTTCTGAGTAGGGTGAATGTGAGATCTTGTTTAAATAAAACACCCTATGAATTGCTAAAAGGCAGAACACCTAATTTATCTCATTTGCATATTATTGATTGCAAGGTGTTTATACATAACAATAGAAAATTTGCCTTAAAAAAATATTATCCAAAATCGGATTGAGTTTTTGTTGGATACTCAAGTGTTGGAAAATCTTATAGAGTTTTCAATAAAAAAACTTTGATAATTGAGGAGACCATACATGTTGTATTTGATGAATCTGGAAATTTGGAAGAGCAAATGTTGTAGAAGATGAGATTGACGATAACTCCCAAAAGATTGACAAAATAAATTTGGAAGAAAATGTGGAAGAAGATTTGGAGATAGAAAACCCTTTGCCTAAAGATTTAAGATTTTCTAAAAACCACCCAAAGGAGTTGATAATTGGTGAACC
This sequence comes from Dendrobium officinale, assembly GCA_019514585.1. NCBI lineage: Eukaryota > Viridiplantae > Streptophyta > Magnoliopsida > Asparagales > Orchidaceae > Dendrobium > Dendrobium officinale. The sequence continues at coordinate 12,704 of JACXSL010000136.1, forward strand.
TAGTGAGGGTGTAAGGACTAGGCGTGGATTAAACAAAGAAGACAATCATTCAGCCTTCATTTCTATAATAGAACCCACTAATATTGATCAAGAACTTTTGGATGAATTTTGGATTTTGGCCATACAAGAAGAGTTAAATCAATTTATAAGAAATAAAATTTGGGAATTAACTACAAGGCCAAAGGATCAAAGTATTGGAACATAGTGGGTATTCAAAAATAAAATGAATGACTCAGGAGTAGTCACTAGAAATAAGGCTAGATTAGTTGCTAAAGGGTATAATCAGATTGAAGGAATTGATTTTGAAGAGACTTTTGTCCCTGTAGGTAGACTTAAAGAAATTAATGTTTTGCTAGCCTTTGCCTATTTTAGAGGATTTAAATTGTACCAAACGGATGTAAAAAATTCCTTTTTAAATGGGATAATTCAAGAAGATGTTTTTGTATAACAACCACCTTGTTTTGAAAATTCTAAATACCCAAATCATGTTTTCAAATTGAAAAAGGCATTATATGGATTAAAACAGGCACCTAGGACTTGGTATGAGAGGTTGAGCACCTTCTTACTTGAAAAATCATTTGAAAAAGGAAGTGTGGATATAACTCTCTTTTTGAAGAAAATTGGAAAGGATATACTCATTGTACAAATTTATGTGGATGACATCATCTTTGGATCTTCAAATAAAAATCATTGTGATGATTTTTCTAAAATAAAGAGTAGTGAATTTGAGATGAGTCTAATGGGAGATTTAAGTTACTTTCTAGGATTTATTATTAAGCAAATTGAAGAAGGTACATTTCTTAGTCAGTCAAAGTATGTTAAGGACATCCTCAAAAAGTATGAAATGGACAATGCTAAACCTGTTAGTACACCTATGAATTCCTCAGTTTAGTTGGATAAGGATCCTAAGAGAAAATCTTTTGATCAAAAGAGATTTAGAGGGATAAATGGATCATTACTTTACTTGACAGCTAGCCGGCCCGATATCATGTTTAGTATTTTTTTGTGTGCTAGATTACAATCAGATCCAAAAGAATCACATTTGACAGTAGTTAAAATGATTTTAAGATATCTGTTAGGAACTACGAACTTAGGAATTTGGTATCCTAAATTTTGCTCTTCATTTAAAATAATTGGTTATTCAGATTCTGACTTTGTAGGTTATAGGGTGGATAGAAAGAGCACTTCAGGAACATGTCAGTTTATTAGAAATTTTTTAGTCTCTTGGTCCAGTAGAAAATAAAATTCAGTAGCCCTATCTGCTACATAAGCTGAATACATTGCATTAGGAAGTTGTGTGGCACAAGTACTTTGGTTGAAACAATTGTTAATTGATTTAAGATTAACTATAGGCACTATTCCAATTTATTGTGATAACACTAGTGATATTTGTATTTCTAAAAATCCTATTCAACATTCAAGAACCAAACATATAGATATCATGCATCATTTCATAAGGGATAATGTTTCCAAAGGAGAAATTGAGCTCACTTTTCTACTTAAAATCAACTTGCAAACATTTTACAAAACCTTTAGCCTTTGATACTTTCAGTGCATTAAGAACAAGGAATGGTGTGATTGATTTGAATCTTAATTAAAAATATTTTCTACAACATTGATATGTGTTTCCTAGTTAATATATTTTTTGTGTTTTTATGAGTTTTTGATCTTTTGTTTGTGATTTTCTGTATTTGAGTTTATTTGCTTGTTTTTGTGATTTTATGCATTTTTGGCTGTGTTTGTGTTTTAGTTTTGATTGAGTGCATGGTTTGAAAATTTTGAGTGAATATCGTCCGAGACGAAATCTTTTCGTACGGGACGAATTGTGTCATGAGTCAAACTATTGGATTTTGATGAGTTTGCTTGCAGTTTTTTTTGTTTTTAATGTTCACTTTGTCTGTACGATCGTCTAGATTTTCTAGGATGAAAATATTCAAATGACGTGACGATTGAATGACAGTAAATGGATAAGGTAGTTTTTAATGTTATATTCCGTACATACGAACCTTTGGTTCGTCTGGACGAACACATGTTGGTTCGATGGAGGGGACGGTTTCAACTTCCATTAAAATGATCACAAGTTCTGATCATCCTGGGACGAACACGTGTTTGTCTGTATGATCAGTTTGGTCAAAAGTCTATATACGAAAAGCCAATTTATTTTAGACGTATCCATTCGTCCATACGAAATTTTTTTCATACGAGACGAATCAATTTCGTACGGGGCGAACATAAAATTTCATCTGTACGAATAGTCATTTTTTCAATAAATAGACAGGCTTTTGAACTCAACAGTCACACTCTCACTTCACTTTCAAATCTTTTCGTTCATTAGATCCTATCAATGGCAAGTTCAAGCAAGCGTCAAAAGATTCTAGCCAAGGGTCCACCTAAGAATTCTTCTAAGAACTTCCTTTCTAAAGCCAATGAAGAATCCTTTCCTAGGTTTGTCTCCGCCAAGATGACACCCTCTAGAATTATTATCCACGAACAACTAACTTTTCAGGTAATGAACTTGTTTGCCTCAACTCAGTTTGGCTTTATCCTCACCCTAGTTTATCTCTACAATAAAGAAACCTTCCTCTATTTCCTTGAAAACATGTTATTTAACTCTGACCATTCTGTAATCCGTTCCTATTTCTTTCAGAAAAAAGTTGAAATCACCAAGGCTGACTTAGTAGCCTTTTTAAACTTAAGGACTGAGGGAGCTAGAGCACAAAATCTTTTTCTTAATAAAAGTAACCCTAAACAAGAGTTCTAATTTTTTTTGTTATTTTTGAAATTTTATAACAAAATCTTAAGCAAGTTTTCTTCCACAAAATTTCACCATGCCATAGTTATGAAAATTAAATGCAAGTAAAAAGTAAACAACGATAAGGAAAAAAACACACCAAGAATTTTATAGTGGTTCGGTCAAAATATGACCTACGTCCACTCCCCGGAGTCCTCCACTCCGAGATTTTCACTATCAAAATAGTTCTCCTTTTGCCCCCCTCGGCAAGGCGGAGAAGCCTTTACAAACCTCCCTTTCACCAACCCGGCGTGGCGGAGTGCCAAACTCTGTTTTTGCCCTCCTGGCGACGGCAGAGAACCTTCTCGTTTTTCTCCCTCCTGGAGAAGGCAGAGAACCTCGAGGTAACGGATGTAGATGAGCCTTTCCCTTGGAGATCCTCCCTCAAATCCTTCTAGGGCCATAGGAGGAGCAAGATGCAGCAAGCTTGGAGCAACCGTGTGATCTCCCTCACACCTCTTCTCCCTCACAACGCTCACCTCCTCCTTCCTCTCTCAACCCTCAAGAATTTCTCTAGAGCTCTCTCCCTTGGAATCCCTCTCTAACCACGTTCACCTCCTCTGTAAATCTTACTGAAAAAGGACTTGATTGACATCTCAAACGGGCTCCAAAAACCTCTGATTTCAAAAGTAGTCGTTACTGTTCGTACAGTACGATTACTCATCGTACAGTACGATCTTCATAAATAGACATCGTCCTGGTACGAAGATGTACGAACAGTTCAAAAATAATTCGTACTGTACGATATAATATCGTACGGTATGATCAAACAAAATACTATTCGTGCAGGACGATGGTCTGGACGATCATATGTCGTCTCTGTTCATCGTATGGTACTATTACTATCGTACAGTATGATGTGACAAATACTAAGAGATCGTCCAGGACGATATCCAGGACGATCAAACTTCGTCTCTGTTCATCGTATGGTACGATCCGGTTCGTACAGTATGACGTTTAAAATTTAATTAGGCCTGGATTTCATGCACTAATTACGAATTAATTTAAGTAAGTATTAAAAAATAGATCGTACAGTACGAACAAGTTCGTACAGTACGAACGGCGCAAAATCACTTACTCAAATTAAACTATGGCTAGGGTTTTGGATCTGAACATATCGTACAGTACGAATATATTCGTACAGTATGATCTATTAACAGAATAATCCACATAGCTCTGATTGTACGGTACGAATTAAAATCGTACAGTACGATCTACAGAGAAGAATTTCTATGACATTTTGCATTTTAAAAATAAACTCTCCCCCCTGTGTGTGTGCATGGTTGCTCTTACTCTTATGCATTTTGTGGCCAGACTCAATAAAATAAAAATAAATAAAAAAATACAATGTTTGACTCATACTCCTAATCTACCCGGTCTTGAGTCTTCCTTTCGTCCTGAGTCACTTGTGATCTTCCTGAAATGTTAGTACTCAAGGATAATAGCAAATAAAATAATATTCAATGAATAGTTGTTCCAAAACACTCATTATTTGGCATCATCAAAATCTCAAACTCGGGGTCATGGGTTGCAACAATCTCCCCCTTTTTGATGATGTCAAATAATTTGTTGCAAGTGAGTACGAAAAACATTTCTTTTGTGTTTTTTTTTCTTTTTTTTTTAAATTAAACACAAGAAAAAATAATATACTAAAAGCAAGTACGAAATAAAAGGAATGCATTTAGATAACAGGCATAACAATAGGTACAACAAACTTCTCCCCCTTTTGACAGCACACAAAAAGGAGGAGCAACTAGAAGTAAAAAAAGCAAAAGAAGAAATAACTACAATGCAAACACAAACAATCTAAGCAGACGGGTCCTGATCTGGTGGTGGTGGAGGTGGAATTGGTTGAAAATATTGAAATAGAGCATCGAAGCGGTGATCAATTGCAGTAAAACATTCCCCAAACCAATGCATATCAATCTCGTGTTGCTGATGTTGTTCTTGAATATGCATGTCGAGACGAGTCTGCAGCTGGTCGAAGCGGGCGACTAAATCATCACTAGGGTGTGCTGCTGCTGGTGCAGGTGCTCGAGGTGCGACATGGCGTCGTGGTCGAGCTGGAGCTGCGGTTGGGGCATATTCTCCTTCTTCTTCATCAAAGACTGGATCTTTAGGCTCATGTCCCCGATGAAAGAGAATACGGAAGGAAGCATCCATATAAAAAATAGGAAGCATGTCGGGTTCACCAGGGTAGGATAATTGATATTTACTGTGGAGGATATATCCTATTAGGTGACCAAGAGCCAGATTCTGTTTCCGTCGAGTGGTAGGTAGACGAACAAAAGTCATGTGGCGAATATAGTTGCTAATTAAATCGACCTCATCAAACTTAATGTTGGACATAATAAGATATGTAGCGACAGACAAGGTAGGGGTCAGATTAATACGGTCGCCACCTTTGGGTATGATTGAGGTTCGAAGAACATGTTGAATTATACGGGCATTTCGAGTTAAGGATTGAACAAGCGGTTGGTGTTGATGAAAAGCAGTATTCCTAAGGACTCTATTTACATCGCTCCAATCAAATTCATCGGTAAGAAATGAGCAAACCATAGGTCCTTCAGTGGACAGCCCAATATATTGGGCGATGTCGGCTCTAGTTATCTCAACGGTCCGGCCACAAACAAAAGAGTGGAAAGTGGTGTTGTCGACGATGTAGGTGAGGTTGGCAAGAAATTCAAAAAGAAGTTCAGAGTTATATGGAAACGCCAGGGTGAGTAGGAATTGAAAGGTGGTGGAAGCAAAGAGGCCCATTACCTCGAAATTGAGAGCGGCCTGATTAAGAATTTTTGAAGGGGAAATTTTGCAGGCTTTGTATCGGTGGTAGGCTTCCTCATTATCACTATTCAGAAAGCGATCAGGTTGGCGACTCGATGAGGATGAGCTTGCAGCAGTCATCCGACCTCGTTTAGACATTGCAATAGGGCACAAAAACTAAGTGAAGGCTGAGTGAGGAGAGGATTGAGTGAATTGAACGGCCTAGGCAAGGGTATTTATAGGAATTTTCGGAAATCGTACAGTACGATCTAGAATCGTACAGTACGATATACAATCAATATTCTGATCGCTCGTTTCGGGAAAAGGCAGTCAAATCGTACAGTACGATAGGTATCGTATAGTACGATCAGGCAAATTTCGATCGTCCCGAGGCCTCAGTACGACTTTTGACCAAAAGTTTTATACTGTACGAACAGGTGTATCGTACAGTATGATACATAATAAATATCGTACCAAACAGCTTTAACTCAAATTTATCCTTTATGCTGATGTGGATCGTACCGTACGAAACGGATGTATCGTACAGTACGATACTCAATAATGTCGTACCAACCGGATTTAATTCGTCCCAATCCATTGCTGACGTGGATCGTATTGTACGAAGAGGACATATCGTACAATACGGTGGGCAATTATGCGGGAATATTATCATACAGTACGATGTAGTTCATACAGTACGATGAACAGAGCCGAAATCTGCTTGTCGGTGGACATTGAGATGTATCGTACAGTACGATAGGGGTCGTACAGTACGATGAACAGTCAATGCAGAGTTTTGGTGTGGTGAGTGTGTGGTGATCAGGAGCAGCCCTAAATTTTTTTTTTTTTTATGCGGTTATATCTATGACACCTAATCTAGTCCTCAAGGTGCTAAAGGTGTCGAAAGCTAAAGGTTTTGTGAATATGTCTGCCAATTAATCTCCTGTAGCGATGTGATGTAATTCTATATCTCCCTTAGCGACGTGATCTCTAATGAAATGATGTCTAATGTCTATGTGTTTCATTCGAGAGTGTTGAATTAGATTCTTAGAGATACAAATTGCACTTGTGTTGTCACACATGATCGAGATGGTTCCAACAGGTAATACAAGATCAAGAATTTGTTGTTTTAACCATAGTACTTGTGCAACACAACTTCCTACTGCAATATATTCTGCCTCGGCTGTAGAAAGTGCTACTGAGTTTTGCTTCCTACTGGACCAAGAAACTAATGATTGTCCGATGAATTGGCAGGTACCAGAGGTGGTTTTTCTATCTATCCTACATCCTGCAAAGTCAGAGTCTGAGTACCCTAGGATTTCAAAGGAAGTGATGTGTCTGGGATACCAAATTCCTAAATTTTGGGTGCCTAGTAGATATCTAAGAATTCTTTTGACAGTAGTTAAGTGAGACTCTTTAGGATCGTGTTGGAAACGGGCACAAAGGCATAAACATTATGTCCGGTCTACTGGCAGTCAGGTAAAGAAGGGATCCAATCATTCCTCTATATTTTTTCTGATCTACTGATTTTCCATTAGGATCTTTATCTAATTGGATTGTCGAACTCATTGGGGTGTTCATGGATTTTGCACTATCCATTTCATACTTCTTTAAAATATCCTTAATATACTTTGATTGGCTATGAAAAGTTCCATTATCCATTTGTTTTACACTAAATCCAAGAAAGTAATTAAGTTCTCCCATTATGCTCATTTCAAACTCATTACTCATTATTTTTGAAAATTCATCGCATAAGTTTTTATCCGAAGATCCAAACAAGATGTCGTCCACATATATTTGAACAATGAGAATTTCTTCTTTGACCTTTTGTAAAAAGAGTGTAGTATCTACACTATCCTTTCTAAATCCTCTATCCAAAAAGAAATGAGCTAAGTCTTTCGTACCATGCTCTAGGTGCTTGCTTTAATCCATATAGTTCCTTCTTTAATTTAAATACATGATTTGGAAATTGTGAACTTTCAAATCCGGGGGGTTGCTCAATGTAGACATCTTCCTTAATTATCCCGTTCAAAAATGCACTCTTTACATCCATTTGATATAACTTAAAGCTCTTGAAGCAAGCAAAAGCTAAGAGCACTCTTATGGCTTCTATTCTAGCAACAAGGGCAAAGGTTTCTTCAAAGTCTTTCCCCTCAATTTGGTTGTACCCCTTAGCTACTAGTCTTGCTTTATTCCTGATTATTGTTCCTGAATCATTCACCTTATTCTTGAAGACCCATTTTGTTCCAACAACACTGTGTTCTTTAGGTCTCTTGACTAACTCCCAAACATCATTTCTGGTGAATTGGTTCAGCTCTTCTTGCATTGCTAGAATCCAAAATTCATCTCCTAAGGCTTGATCTATACTTGTGGGTTCTATCATAGAGATGAATGCTGAGTGACTAACCTCCTTCCTAAGTCCATGCCTAGTTCTTACACCTTCTGAAGGGTCTCCTAAAATTAACTCTTTAGGATGACTAGAAGAATATCTCCATTCTCTAGGCAAAACTTCCTGAGGTTCGACCCTTTCTCCTAAGGTCATAGTCTCTACTCCTTGAATTGCCTCTATTTCATCATCTTCAATTTTAGATTCTGAGGGCTTATCTGATTCATCAAATACCACATGGGTGGATTCTTCTACTACAAGGGTTCTCTTATTAAAAATTCTATAGGCCTTACCTACAGAGGAATAACCTAAGAAGACACCCTCATCAGACTTGGGATCAAATTTTCCTAAGGGATGTTTACCATTATTTAGGATGAAGCACTTACACCCAAAGACATGTAAATGTGAAAGATTTTGGTGTCCTACCCTTAAGGAGTTCATATGGAGTTTTATTCAGCTTCGATCTAATGTTTACTCTATTCAAAACATAACAGGCTGTGTTGACTGCTTCTGCCCAAAAGTATCTAGGAAGTGTATACTCCGCTAACATTGCCCTAGCAGCTTCTACCAAAGTTCTATTCTTCCTTTCTGCTATGCCATTCTGTTGGGGTGTTCTAGGGGCTGAGAAATTGTGTTCTATTCCTATCTCTTGACAGAATGACTCAAACTTATCATTTTGGAACTCTCCACCATGATCACTATGGATTGTTGATATTTCACAACCTAATTTTTGTTGAATCCATGTGGAGAATACTTTAAATTCCTCAAAAGACTCATTTTTGTGTGCTAAGAATCTTACCCAAGTAAATCTAGTGAAGTCATCTACAATCACAAATCCATAATTCTTTCCACCTAGACTGGCTGTACTAACGGGTCCAAATAAGTCCATGTGTAGAATTTCTAGTGGCCTAGAGGTGATCACATCTCTAATTGAGTGAAAGGATGATTTGACTTGTTTTTCTTGTTGAAAAGCATCACATAAGTGATCATTGGAAAAGTCTAACTTAGGTACACCTCTAACTAAGTTTTTATGAGTGATGTTTCTAAGAGTTTTCATACTAGCATGGCATAGTCTCCTATGCCATAGCCACGAGTCATCAACTATTGTTTTCAAGCAGAATGAGTTTGAGCTATCAATGCAATCAAGGTCTAACATGTAAACATTGTTCATTCGTTTTCCTTCTAAAACTAGTTTATCAAATAAGCTAATCAGGCATTTATCAGATAAAAATTTAATGTCAAAACCTTTGTCACACAATTGACTAATGCTAAGTAAGTTATGCTTTAAACCATCAACTAATAAAACATTTTCAATTAAAAAATTCTTAGCATTACCAACAGTACCTGAGCCTATCACCTTCCTGGTAGTGTTGTCTCCCAACGTTACTTTGCCTCCAGTTTTGGTCTCAAGTAGGATGAACTTCTTCATGTCTCCAGTCATGTGTCGTGAGCAACCACTGTCTAGGTACCACATGCTCTCACTAGGTCTTTTTGTGAGAGCATCCCTACAATTTCATTCAAAGATTAGATTTGGGAACCCAAGTGAGTTTGGGTTCCTCCTTATGCTTGCATGAATGAGATGTATGCATGTTATGCTGTGATGGATGCAGTTTAGGTCTCCATACTAAGTGTGTCCTACGGTGAATTGTGCATGTGCGGGCTATGTGACCTAGCATGCCACAAGAGAAACACCTAACACCAGGAAATGGGTTTACTAATCTATGTGGGTGGTGGTGCCTCTTTCTAAAGTTTTTTGTGATGCATGCTGTGTTGGGGGTTTGCGAGGATGGCCTAATGTGAGTGATGCAATTTCATTTTCTAGTTCTTTTATTCTCTCACTAAAAGTTTTATTTTGAGCTGTCAATCCATCAACTTCTATTAATAGCAAGTGCTCACTATGATCTACTTCTAATGCAAGTGCCGTTAGTTTTTCAAACTCTACATCTAGTTCAATATGCGATGTTTTCAAGGATTCATGCGCTTCAATTAGTTCAATATGCTTCTTATTTAATGCATCATACTCATCAAGAAGTAACATGTGATCTTTATCTAAATCAGAATTTTCTTTAACTAAGTTAGCATGCTCAATTTGTAAAGAACTAAATTCAATATTAAGTTTAGCATGCATTTTTTTCAGTTTCCTATACGAGTCATGAATATTCTCAGAAATAAGCAGTAATTCATCATATGAGAGTTGACATACCTCGTCTTGATCCGATTGATCAAGGTTATCGTTAGCCATAAGACACAAATTAGTTACCTCCTCCTCTGCTTCTTCCTCTGACGATTCTGAGGCAGAGTCGGCCCAAAAAGCTTTTTGTGTCCTCATCTTTCCTTTCTTGTATTTGGCTTTCTCATCACCTTTCTCCTTAGCTGGTTGGCTCTTCAGATTGGGGCAATCGGCTCGAAGGTGACCTGGCTTCCTGCATTCAAAACAGATTGTATCAGATGAAACCTTATTGGACCTTGAGCTCTTACCTTTATTCCAGCTGTTCTGATGACGCTTCTGTTTTCTCTTCAGGAAATTTTTGAACTGTCGGGTCATCAATGCTATCTCATCGTCTTCCTCCCCTGCAGAGCTTTCACTTTCTGAGTTGCTAGCTTTTAATGCCACCGTCCGCTCCTTTTTCTTTTCACCTGCATCACTTTGCCTTTGGCTCACTCCTTGCTCGTATGCAATGAGTGACCCAAGGAGGTTATCAATAGAATAAACATTAAGATCTTTGGACTCAGTGATAGCAGTTATCTTAGCATCATAGGAACTAGGTAGACATCTAAGAATTTTATTCACTTTCTCAGAATTTGAAATTTCTCTACCTAATGCATGCAAGGATGTCACGATTTGGGTGAACCTAGTGTACATGTCAGAAATTGTTTCGCTAGGTTTCATACGGAATAATTCATAATCATGTAGTAGAATGTTAAGCCTAGACTGTTTTACTTCGTTTGTTCCTTCGTATGTAATGCACAGTCTATCCCAAATCTCCTTACCAGAAGCACAAGTAGATACTCTCATATAGTCCTCAGATTTCAATGCACAAAAAAAGCAGTTTAAGCACTTAGCATTCAGTTGGGCTAACTCCCTATCCTCATTGCTCCATTCAATAAACGGTACAGGAGTTTTCAAACCATTAACAATTTTAAACGGTGCAACATACCCATCATTTACTAACATCCACATGCGGTAATCTATAGATTGCAAAAATGTAGACATTCTAATTTTCCAGAAATCAAACGGTATGTTATCAAAAAGTGGTGGACGAGTTATTGAATAACCCTCCGCAGTGTTACGATTACCAAAATTCGACATGATCATTTTTTCAAGGTTTTCTAAAACACTATTTTTGAAAAAACAAGCTCTGATACCAATTGAAATTACTAAACGACAAGAGAGGGGGGGTGAATTGTAAAAATCTTTTTCTTAATAAAAGTAACCCTAAACAAGAGTTCTATTTTTTTTTTGTTGTTTTTGAAATTTTATAATAAAAAAAATCTTAAGCAAGTTTTTCTTCCACAAAATTTCACCATGCCATAGTTATGAAAATTAAATGCAAGTAAAAAGTAAACAATGATAAGGAAAAAACACACCAAGAATTTTATAGTGGTTCGGTCAAAATATGACCTACGTCCACTCCCCGGAGTCCTCCACTCCGGGATTTTCACTATCAAAATAGTTCTCCTTTTTGCCCCCTCGGCAAGGCGGAGAAGCCTTTACAAACCTCCCTTTCACCAACCCGGCGTGGCGGAGTGCCAAACTCTATTTTCGCCCTCCTGGCGACGGCAGAGAACCTTCTCATTTTTCTCCCTCCTGGAGAAGGCAGAGAACCTCGAGGTAACGGATGTAGATGAGCCTTTCCCTTGGAGATCCTCCCTCAAATCCTTCTAGGGCCACAGGAGGAGCAAGATGCAACAAGCTTGGAGAAACCGTGTGATCTCCCTCACACCTCTTCTCCCTCACAACACTCACCTCCTCTTTCCTCTCTCAACCCTCAAGAATTTCTCTAGATCTCTCTCCCTTGGAATCCCTCTCTAACCACATTCACCTCCTCTGTAAATCTTACTGAAAAAGGACTTGATTGACATCTAAAACGGGCTCCAAAAACCTCTGATTTCAAAAGTAGTCGTTACTGTTCGTACAGTACGATTACACATCGTACAGTACGATCTTCATAAATAGACGTCGTCCTGGTACAAAGATGTACGAACAGTTCAAAAACAATTCGTACTGTACGATATAATATCGTACGGTACGATCCAACAAAATACTATTCGTACAGGACGATGGTCTGGACGATCAGATGTCATCTCTGTTCATCGTATGGTACGATTACTATCGTACAGTACGATGTGACAAAAA
>JACXSL010001205.1:0-24925 GCA_019514585.1 Dendrobium officinale
GATACATCTCCCATTGACATAGCATAGATAATAAGTTTATTATAACATATGGTGGAAATGAGCCGAACTCATTACTGCTCCCATGTCATATTTTTTCTTATTATGGTGGAAAAGTTAAAATCATCAACTCAATAATCTATATATTAGCATCACCAGCTAGTATTATAAGAGGACTACTTCTATATTTTCGAAATGCACTAGAAAGCATTTATATTTATCATTTCCTTTTCATTATCCTAAATATATGATATCTATTTGTAAGGAATAATGCATATGATGGTATATGCTTTACTTAGATTGAAATAACATGGGACACACAACATTCATTGCAATACGAAAGATCATTTTCAAGAGTGAGATAAATCATTGCGAATTATTTTTTATATCATTTTACAGAAATAATACATATCTTTTGCTTGTAAAAGAGTAAGAATTATAAATAACTTAATTAAATGCGTGAGTTTATAAGAGAGAAAATATCTAGAAATGAGATTATCCACATTACATCATCTTGGGTTCTAAGATAAAATTATCCAACTCTAAGACCTTTATCTTAAAAGAGTTAGCTTATCTCTCCTTAAACTTGGCCCCACACTTCAACTCTTTAATTTCAATCCAATCTATAAATCAGTCATATAATCAAGGACATAACTCAATACAATTAAGTAATTTAAAATATACATTATCACTTCTACCAATCATCTAGATATCCTTTGAAATATTTACCCTAAACAAAACGTTTGCATCAATATTATTATCATGACTATTTTCATACCTCTTTTATATAATACATCAAACCTTATTTTTAACTAATATATAATGGCTACATATCTCTAGATATTTATTTAAATAAGCTCTTTTATTTAAATTAGTTAAATTTATATTTTTATGTTCAACTCTTCATTTAACCAATCGTTGCCGACAAGGATCCTTCTGTCAGGTTAGGTCGACTACTTCCTCTGACTAAGTAGACTAGGGACCACGATGACCCGGGATGATGAAACTATTGGATCTTGGTTGGGTCTATCATCCATTCCCATACCATCCGTTTTAAGCGCAAGATGGTGAAATTTCCATTTTAAATATCAATTTTCCAACACCCAAGCTCATGCTGCTACTATATGTCACATAACATGTATTTCTACGTATCTGATCGACAACTAGTCTTAATAGAAAGTTCCCTCTTATTATCGGGAGGGGTAATTAACTATAGGTGATTGCGCTTATAGGAAACCAGAACTAAGATCATAAAATCCTCGCAAAATGAGGGAGAAATCTCTGGATAGTGTCTTATCTACAAACCCAATATGTCTTCCAAAAATTTACCCCATAACTTAATTCATTATAACTCCCCCAATAAGCAATAGGGAGGTCGGGGAGCAAATTTTCGAAGCCCACAATCCTATTATGTGGGATTAGTTACTTGAGCACTTCTCCATTGTGTCATATTAAAAGGTCAAATTATCATTTAAATCTAATTAAAACAAGTCATTTGAAGTATTAACATGCCCGACACTCATATATGATTGTGCTAGATATGAAGGTTCAACGGTGCAAGGTTTACTTTATTCAATAAACCAATAATACCTTGGAAAGAAGGCACAACCTCAAGAAGAGAGCTCTTAAATACAAATATGTTATTCCTCAATTTAGTTCATAATAAACACTTAAATCATAACAAGTATGCATACATGATATAATATTCAATAATTGCAATGAAATAAAAGAAAAATGAAATTGCTATAAAAAATATAATAACTCACTTCATTGCTTTTCGTGTCTAAATTCTTTAAAATTTTCTTCAAACCTTAATTAACCTTCCTTGAATGATTAAATCTAATTTAATTTTTATCAAATAAAATTTTACCAAATTTCTCTTTGAAAATACTTATTTGCGAGATTTTTTCTTTAATTATAATTATTGATTCTCCCACATTCCTATTACAATAATAATTACTTTTAAATTACTATAAAAGTTACCTTTAAGAAATCAAGGTCGCTAAGGCAATGTTTAATATTACAAACATCACCAATTATAATATAAGATGTGTTGAATGTCGCCAAAGACAACACCAGGCATAACGAACTTTATCTAAGTGGATATAAAATACATCATTTGATCATTAAAGATAACATCAAGCATTCTACATTATAAATTAAATTTCTAATTTCCTAAAATGATCAAACATTTTACTTAAAATAACTTTTATCTTTTACCTCAAATTTTCTTCTTCCTTGCCGAATTGAGACTTGTGCAATTTGATTTCTTCCTATTGAGCAATCATGTACTACTCAAGTTAGATATATATCTCAGGCCTATTGTTAAGAGTGATTATGAAATAAATGGGGATATTATTAGTAGAATTCAAGGTGGATGATGGAAGTAGAGGAATGCATGTATGATAGAGATTACCTCTCAAACTTAAGGGAAAATTTTATAAGATGGTGGTGAGACCTGCAATGCTTTATGGTGCAGAATGTTGGTCATTAAAAAAGAAGCATAAATTTAAGTCAAGTGTTGCATATATGAGAATGCTCAAGTGGATGAGATATACGAAACGAGCATATACGTGAAAAGGTTGGAGTGGCTCCAGTGGCAGATAAGATTAAAGAGTGGTTGTAGATGGTTTGGTCACATAAAACATTGGCCTTTCGATGATCGAGTTAGGAGAGTAGATGTATTAGATTTGACTTATGTTAAGAAATGTAGCGGTAGAACTAAAAAAGATTTGGCTAGAAAATATTATAAATGATCTTTATTTATTAGATTTAAATGATAATTTGATTCTTAATATGATACAATGAATAAAAAAGATTCATGTAACTGATTCCACATGGTGGGATAAAAGGCTTGATGTTGTTGTTGTTATTATTGAAAAATCATATACTACTATTTCTACCAAAACTAAAATTAATGCATTTATTTATTTTCTAAATTCAAATAGAAAAGATTAAAATTTAAACAAGTTACTTTTTCTCCCTCTAAAATAGAGGCTCACTTTTTTTCTTCCTTCCAGTGAGTTCTATCCATTTGACAATCTCAACAATAAAAAGAATCCCCTCCTTCCAAATTTTCTCTTGCACAAAAAAAGTTATCTTACCCAATCATGGATTACTTCAACCAAACTCGAGTTACAGATGGTTAGGAGAGTCTAACGGTAGCAACATCCACTTTTATTTTAAAAGAAACTCATGCTAATTTAGAATTTAAATATTATATATGAGAATAAGATATTGATATCTAAACAATTTTAATAATGAAGTATACAACTTCTTAAATTTTCAAGATTTGTTGTGTCTTCATATCTGGATCCTCTATGTATTATGTAATAAAGAAAAGTGGAGAGAGAAACCAAAAAGTAGATGGGCCATAAGAATGCTTTATTTTGAATTGTTTTTTTTTTGGGGTTAATTTTGGGCTTAGCCCATATATTGAAGCAAAAAGTTTACAAAAGGGGTCCTACCCAAACAAAACTTGGGAGAAGCCAATACAAAAGCATAACATAAAGAAAATACAAAATAAACTGAGAGATTAGATCAAAATTAATCGAACTCAAGAAAAGGAACCAACAGATTTGCGACCATCATAGGAGATGTCAGCAGCAAAAATAATCCACCATTCCTTGGTTGCCAATAATATCAGGGAGCGCCCAAAAGATCCAGGCCATCCAGGAAACACTAAATTCTCGGTTGTCTCCAGAGACAAATAAAACTAAATCAACAAGAAGCATCCAGTGAGAGCAAAGCAATTGAAAAACTATGCAGCACCATAAGAGGAAGAGCAGCCCAAAAGATCGAACTGGCTGTCCAAAGGAAGAGACCAATCGAGGCAACCCGGAGTTGTTGGTTCCACTCATCATCGTCCGCAAAAACCCATCAGCTATTGGAGCAGGAAGGAAAAACATTCTGAAGCAGCTCAATGTGTTTCCAATTAACGGTCTTAGCAGAAATGGCGTGAACAATCTTCCTAATCGAAACATTAGTGGAAACATTCGAAAATGTGAACATAGCAGCATTCATATCCCTCCAGAGATGATACACAGTGCAACATTTCACAAAATAACAAAAATTCTTCTCAAAATTCTTAAGCTCCATATTCCCCTCAATAAAATCAAAAACCTGTAGCATGTTAGGGGGAAGCAGAAAATTTTGGAGCATAGGAAGAAGATAAGTGAGGACTGAGAACGTAAAAGCACATTGAAAAAAACAGTGAGAAATGCTTTCCAACTCCAACCTACACAAAGAGCAAACCGGCTGTATGAAAATTTTCCTTTTAGCCAAAATATCTGCTGTTTTTAAACCTCCCAGAAAAGCCAACCAAACATAAGCCGAGTACCTTAGAGCAAAACGGTGGTGCCAAACAAATTTAAACCAAGAAACATTTTCAAAACTTTCATAATACCTCAGGTAAAAGGAATTAAAACAAGGTTTGGCAGTTCCAGACCAAGAAACCGGCTGATGTGGATGTTGCAGAATTTGAACCTAAGTGATACGGCTAAGAAGGGAAGGGCAAAACTGGGCAGGTAAATCCCAACCCCCCCCCCCCCCCCCCCCCCCCCCCCGCGAAAATATAATCCATCATCATAGAAGCATTGAAATCATCAAGCTGGGCAAACTCAGAGATTGCAAAACCAGCGCACCAGGGATCCCAGAGAATCAAAATTTTGCATTTATAAGAGGAAATGTGAAAAATAAAAGCCCCTTTTATCTCACTGGCAATAGAAGAAATATGTTTCCAAAACTTAGGGACTTTGACAGGAATGGGTTTCCAAGGAGAGGAAAATTTGTCTCTAAACCAGTTAGACACCAGTGAATCAAAATTATAGAATCTCCAAAGAAAAGACACCCCAACAGCAAATTATAGAGATTCAATAGAAGGTAATCCCAGGCCACCATAGCATTTAGGAAGACAAGTATTTCTCCAAGCCACAAGATGTAATTTCTTTTCCGATGTAGAGCCATGGAAAAGAAACTTAGAACTTAACTTATCAATAATCTTCAAAGTCGATTTGGGTAATATAGATCCTCGAATCCAATAAGCAATTGTGTTCATGATGGTAAACTTAAGAAATTGTATCCTACCTGCAAAAGACAAAAATTTAACTTTCCAACCAGCAAGTAGAGTAGCAAGCTTACTCAGTAGTGGTTGGAAGTGAGTGTATTTAAGTTTTTTGGTAGATATAGGTAAGCCAAGATAGGTGATGGTGTTCTCAGAGGAAGAGAAGCCAAGCAAGGATGTGTATCAGCGGCCATGGGGGTGTTATGAGAAAAGAGAATAGTGCATTTGGCATTATTAACTCTAAGACCAGAGTTATCGGCAAAAGAGCTGAGAGAGTTTTTCAGAGCTTCATCATTAGATAGGGAAGCCTACCCAAAAACCAATATATCATTCGTATAGAGGAGGTGGTTAACAGAAGAACCACCACAGGAGATCCCAATAAAATTACTGCCATCAATTTCATAAGAGAAAGCGTCCATCACCACATAAAATAGTAATGGAGAGAAGGGGAAACCCTGCCTAAGCCTAGAGGAAGAATTGAAGAACCCCTCAAGCTTCCCGTTAATACAAACAGAGAAATGAACTCATTTGATACACCCTTTGATCCAGTTCACAAAGATGGGGGGAAAGCCTTTAAGAATGAGCTGAGAAAGAAGGAATTCATGGGACATAGTATCGAAAGCTTTGCGGATGTCTAACTTGGCACAAAAAAAAATTATAAGCCACCGTGTTGAAATCACTAAGAATATTAGCGGCCAATACAATATTGTTAGTAGAAATTCTTTGTTAAATAAAGCCAGCTTGGCTTCTATGAATTATAAAAGGCATGACCTCCTTCATTATATTAGAGATAATTTTAGCAACAATCTTATAGAACACATTGCAAAGAGAGATGGGGCAGTAATCAGAGATACTGGCAATATGGGATCCCTTGGGAATCAAAGCAATGGTCGTGGCTTTAACATTGTTAGAAAGAACCCCAGTGGTAAAAAAATTCTTAATGGCTTTACTGACTTGTACACCAATAATGTCCCAAGTTGATTTATAAAACTCAAAGGTGTAGCCATCAGGCCCCGGGGCCTTAGAAGAGGAACCAGCCATAACAACATCATAAATCTCTTTATTAGTGATCAGGGCAATAAGGGGTTCAATGTGGGAGAGGGGGATATTATAACCAATGGGAATGGGAGGAAGCCCAGTAGTGTCATGGTTAGCCGAATTATAGAGCTTTTGGAAATAATTAATGGCATCCTTGACAACCTCATCATGGGATGAAAAATGCCCCTCATAAGTATGGAGATCCTTTATGTGACTATAAGAATTCCCGAATTTAATTATAGCATAAAGGAAGACTAAGTCATCCTCTCCCTTAGATAACCAATTGGCTTTAGCACTTTGGATCACCCAAGAACTCTAAGCCTTTTGAAGGGAGGCAAGAGAGTTATTGATATTAGTTAAGTTCACATTTAAGCTTTGATCCAACAGATTGTCTTGATCTGTGCATAACAAATACTTTGGAATTCTTGGAGTTCTCTAATCCTATTAGACAGGAAAGAGGCATTAGACCATTTCTTGTTTTTGATTAGATCCTTGAGACTGTGCAACTTGGAGTAAAGGCAAGAAATGGGATTGCCACTACAATGAGAGGCAAAAATAGAGATTAAACCATCCCAGAACCCTTTCATGTTGAGCAGATGGTTTTTAAATTGAAACCTGGTGAAGGGTCTGGAGGGGTTGCCTTCAAAAAACATCAAGGGAGAGTGGTCAGAACAAGTAGGTCCTTCCACTTTGTAAAAGGAGGTGGGAAACTTCTCAAGCCAAGCCGAATTAACAAGCACTCTATCCAGCTTGATATGGATAGGGTCATCCACTCTTTGGTTAAACCAAGTAAAATGCAAACCTGTAGAAGGCAGTTCAAGCAAACCAGCATTAAAAATCCATCTATTCATTTCCTCCATACGACTGTGGATGAGGGGTCTTCCCCCAGCTTTTTCATCAGGTGACCTACAACAATTGAAGTCCCCTAAAATAACCCAAGGGGCAGATATTGAAGAAGCTAAATTCAGAAGCTGTTGCCAGAGAATGGTTCTGTCATACGGGTTATTGGCAGCATAAATAACAGACATGAGGATAGGGGGAAGTGAGCCATGGGAAAGAGATCCATGGATGATCTGTGGGTCAATGAGAGAAGGGCTGAAGGAGATAGCTGACGGGTTCCACTTCAACCAAATTCTGCCCAAGGAGGAGCAGGAGAAATTGTTGCAACTAGCTTCATTAGGAAAAACCATGTGAGAATTGATGAACCAGGAGCCCAACCAATGAAGCATAAGGGATCTTAGCTTCCAAAATGCACAGCAGGTCGAGGTGATGAGTAGAATTGTCATTCTTTTATTTTTAGAATTAAAATTTCAAAAAGCAAGGAGAAATAACTTATCCAAGAATTTAAAATTTAAAATACTTGGATGAGATATTTTCCCTTCTTTTCTAAACTTTGATATCTAAAAAATAAAACAACATGAATTTAGTAGTGGCCACTTAAAGTGTGGTGGAGCTAATAAATTCTTTTTGATTTATTTTTAATAGAGTTGCATTGGAGCTTTTCTATTCTTTTTTTCCAGCATATTTTAATTTTTACATCAAAAGCATTCGTGTATTTCAGACAATAGATTTATAATATTTCATATAAATTTATTATGTTATTATATCTATGAATTTTAGTTTTACAAATCTATTCATATTTGTTAAATAGACCGGGATAAATAGATAAAGAACAACGCAAACAAACTTACATACATATAAAACACACTATTTTAATGACTTTTATAAGTATGGTTTGTATCTCAATATCATAAAAAAGAGTGGCTTGAATGCTCAATTGGATTTTTAATCCACAAAGTAATTATGGGAATATGTCTTATCAGCCCTTGGATTGCAGGGTTTCTATTTTGTACGTGTGGGTGTCTCATATGGTGCATATGGTTCATAAGTTTCACCAAATTTCATTAAAAGTAAGACTTGCTAGGAATGAGTAAACCTATTTCAATATATTAAAAAATCCGTTGACAGTTGGTAGTCCGGCGTTGGGTAGAAATCTGACGACGGGCGAAAGTTCAATGAAAGTCCTGCGACGGGTAGAAGAGCGGTGACGCGTGGAAGTGTAATATCAGTTTTTGCTCCAGGTTCGTCCGGGACGAAGTTGGATCGTCCGGGACGATCGGTACAGGTTGTGCAGAAAATCAGTTTTGGCTGTATGGTTCGTCTGGACGAAATCAGGATCGTCTGGACGAAAATTCTCACGTGAACCCTTCGCCAGGGACGATATGTCATTTTTCGTCTGGACGAAATTCCTCTCTTCATGGATCGTCCGGTACGAAGCTCGATCGTCCAGGACGATCAGTCTGGATATATATAGAAATGAGATATTTTGAAGAGAGAGAAAAAGCTGAGGAGAGAGAAAAACGAAGGAAAAAGTGGAAAAGCGGATTTTCGGACGACGCGGAGCCGTTTTCGTCCGAAGTGGCTGTTGAGGAAATTGCTGTGCACGAGGTAAGGCACATTCTACCTTTCTCAATTTTCAGTTCCGTCGCGGTTGGCGGTATATTCTGTCCGGATTTTGTTTCCGTTAGCGATTTTCGTCCGTATCTTTTGATCGGTTCAGTTTTTACCGCGTAACTTTTTGTATATCGTTGCCGTGCCGGGTGTGCACGTTTTGACTATATTTTGAAGATTTTCGTCCGGGTATTTTTGATTCGACTGTGTTTTTAGTCGACCGGATTTTTCTGTGAAATTGGAATTTATCTGTGCAGTAGAATAAAGGTTCTGAAATGTTGATATCTGTATTCTGTGCGAATTCGGTAAATTTTCTTTGCAGGAATTTTTGTGTAAATTCCGTATACTGCCGTTGTGCTGCCCGATTTTTGGGTAATTTCTGAATTGTCCGGATTTGTTCTGAATTGAAATGCTATCTGTATAAGCTATAAAAAGGGAGCTATAAGGGGCCTGGATCCTATGAGGTTCAGTAAGTGTCAGGGAAATCTGAAATGAGCTCAATCTGAAATCTGATATTTGTTCTGTTCCGGATCCGAGGAAAAATCTGTTTAGGTGCTATAAGCACTATTTATATATTCTGGTGCTGGAAGCACATCTGATCTGTTCTGGTGCTATAAGCACATTTGTTCTGGTGCCGGGGGCACACTTAGCTATTAATTACTCAGCTATTATTCTGGTGCCGGGGGCACATTTAGCTATTAATTAAATATCTGATATCTGATATATGCTGAGTTTATTCTGTTCCGATATGATCCGTACGATTCTGATTTCTGATTCTGACTCTGTTGATTTGTTCTGTTCTGATACGATCTGTACGACTCTGATGTGATTTGATATCTGTCCGTAAGTTTTGATTTCCGATTCTGTTCCGATTTCTGATCTGATTTCTGTCCGATGAATTTGGTTTTGTTTTCTGAGAATTTAGATCGGTGGTTTGTTTGTTGCTTTGCTGAGCTGTTGAGCTCACCCTTGCTTTCTGGTGGTTTTCAGGTTCTGGGAAGGGCAAGGAAGTTCAGGACTAGGTTTCAGAGTCTGATCAGATTAGGTACTTTTGTACTTTTGATTTTTGTACAGTCATGGCTTTCCTGTTCTGTCTTTCTTTCTGTTGAAAGCCTTGTACTGTTCTGTAGATGATTATTTTGAGGAAATGAAAAGATAGATGTTTTGTTCCGCTGTATTTGATGTTTTTAGTAGCTCTGTTGTTCTGTGTGCTTCTGTTGAGTTAAGAATTTGGAAGATCAGTTCAGTAACCTAATCCAAAGCCAAATCCTGGTTAGCTATTCTCCGTCGCGATCCAGCGCGGGCGGGATCCGTCTCGTCTCGAGTCGGGTCGTGACAAGCTTTTGTGGTATCAGAGCACTGGTTTTGAAAACAGGTTGAATTGTAAAACAGAGCTCTAGGAAGTGATCAGTGAGTCTGTCTGGGAGGTAGTTTTGCGTCGTTTGGCTTTTTATTGTGTTATTTTGTGTTGTTTTGTGATAGTTTTTCGGATTTTCTGGATTTTTCTGTATGGATCAGCCAGACCCAGATATGACAGACGGTCAGAGTGACGATCAGGCAGCACCAGTGGGGAGTACAGCCCCAGTGGTCGGTGCTGATACGCTTTCACAGTTTGCTTCACTTGTTGCTCAGATGATGAGTGAGACTCAGAGCAGAGCTTCGACTGTTAGATCTGAGGACATTGATCGACACCTGCAGTTATTTTTGAGGTTGAAGCCTCCGAGGTTTGAGGGCGCTGTTGAGCCCAGAGCAGCCGAGGAGTGGCTGAGGAGATTGGAGAAGACTTTTGACGGGATGCAATGTCCTGCAGACAGGAAAGTTCCGTTAGCTGTTTTTCTGTTGGACGGAGAGGCTGAGCACTGGTGGGATGGCCAGCAAGCCGCCAGATTTCAGGGCAGATTGAACTCTTTGATTACTTGGGAGGAGTTCACTGAGGTATTCAGAGATTGGTTTGTTCCCCCTTCTGCACGACAGCAGATGCAGGAGAGTTTTCTGAGACTTGTTCAGGGGAGCAAGACGGTGATGCAGTACGAGGCTGAGTTTACTGCATTAGCCAGGTACGCTCCGCAGCTGGTTAGCACGTCTGCTGAGAGGTGCTACCGATTTCTGAGAGGCTTACGAGACACTTTGAGGCAGCCTCTGATACCGTTCCGGATTACTGATTTCTCTGAGCTTGTGGAGCGAGCTCGTCTGATTGAGAATGACATGACGGCTACTCAGCAGCGGTGGACTGCGAGTAGGAAGAGGTTTGGAGGAGAGACATCTGGCAGTGGTTCCTCTGGGAAGAGGAGATTTGTTCCTGGATCTGGATCTGGAGATTCCAGGAAGAGCGGAGGATCGTCTGGTACTGCTACCAGTACGACTAGTTCTGGATCTGTCAGTACGGCACCTGTGTGCCAGAGTTGTGGACGGCGACACCATGGCCAGTGCTACAGGATAGCTGGTCTTTGTTTCAGATGTGGTCAGCCGGGACATAGGATTGCAGAATGTCCGCAGATGGGATTTGATCAGCGTTCTGAGTTCCGATCTGAGGGCTTTGCCAGACCTGCCGGTTCAGCAGCAGGAAGACCGATGACTGTTCCTCCTCGCCCTGAGGGATTTGCTGGTAGAGGTGGTGGTTCTAGTTCTGCACCGCGGAGACCACCTACTGTTCAGAGGGAGCAGAGTAGTTCTGTTGCTTCAGCTCCTGTTCCAGTTCAGCCACGAGTTTACAGTCTGAGTCAGCAGGAGGCTCGTGATGCTCCGGATGTTGTGACAGGTACGATTTACATTTCTGATCAGCCCTGTCGTGTTTTGTTTGACTCTGGAGCGAGTCATTCTTTTCTGTCCGAGCATTGTTTTGAGATTTTACATTTGGATTCGATGGTTTTACCGGTTTCTTTGTCTGTGATTTTACCGGCTGGGAGTCCATTGATTGCTCGACAGTTTTGTTTGTGTGAGATCGAGATTTCTGGCAAGAAGTGGAAATCGAGTTTGATTCGATTGCCGATTTCTTCGTATGATGTGATTCTGGGCATGGATTGGCTGAGTCAGTATGAAGCCCAGATAGACTGTCTGAAGAAGCAAGTGAGTTTGCTTGTGGCTGGAGAGAGAGTTGTATTTCAGGGATTACGAGGTGTTCTCTCCAGTCTGGTTTCTGCGTTGGAGGTGAGCAGAATGTGGAAGAAAGGATGCCCAGTATTTTTGGCTTCGGTGCGGGATCTGAACCTGGAGGTTGGTTCTGTTTCTGAGATCCCAGTGGTACGGGAGTTTGCCGATGTTTTTCCTGAGGAGTTGGTTGGTTTACCTCCGGATAGAGATGTGGAGTTCTCTATCGATGTTTTTCCGGGTACAGCTCCTATATCGAAAGCTCCGTACAGGATGGCACCGAAAGAACTTTCTGAGTTGAAAGTCCAGCTTCAGGAGTTGGTTGACAGAGGGTTTGTACGTCCTAGTGTTTCGCCCTGGGGAACACCTGTTCTGTTTGTGAAGAAGAAGGACGGTACACTCCGTATGTGTATTGATTACAGAGATTTGAACAAGGTCACGATCAAGAACAAGTATCCTTTGCCTCGGATAGACGACTTGTTTGATCAGCTTTCCGGATCTTCGGTATTTTCGAAGATTGATTTGAGATCCGGATATTATCAGGTGAAGGTGAAGGAAGATGATGTGGTGAAGACTGCTTTCAGTACTCGGTACGGGCACTACGAGTTTTTGGTTATGCCTTTTGGGGTAACCAATGCGCCTGCGATTTTCATGGATCTGATGAACCGAGTATTCAGGGAGTATTTGGATCAGTTTGTGATCGTCTTCATTGACGATATTCTGGTATATTCTGCATCTGAGGATGAGCATGCCAGACATTTGAGGATTGTGTTGGAGACTTTGAGGAGGCATCAGCTGTATGCCAAGTTCTCCAAGTGTGAATTCTGGCTGAAGAGCATTTCATTTTTGGGGCACGTGGTTAGCGGAGAAGGCATTTCTGTAGATCCCCAGAAGATTCAGGCTGTTGCTGATTGGCCAAGGCCGACTACAGTATTTGAGGTACGTAGTTTCTTGGGCATGGCCGGGTATTATAGGAAGTTTGTGAAAGGATTTTCACAGATTTCGACTCCTCTGACGAGACTGACTCAGAAGTCAGTACCTTTTGTTTGGACACCGGAATGTGAAGCTAGTTTTCAGAGATTGAAGGAGAGTTTGACTTCAGCTCCAGTGTTGGCACTTCCGTCAGGTACGGAAGGTTTTCAGGTGTTCAGTGATGCTTCACTGAAAGGATTGGGTTGTGTTCTGATGCAAAATGGTCAGGTAATTGCTTATGCTTCGAGACAGTTGAAACCACATGAGAAGAATTACCCGACGCATGATCTGGAGTTAGCTGCAGTAGTTTTTGCTTTGAAGATTTGGCGTCATTACCTGTATGGCGTCAGATGTGAGATTTTTACTGATCATAAGAGCCTGAAGTATATTTTTACTCAGAAGGATCTGAATCTGAGACAGAGGAGGTGGCTCGAGTTGATCAAGGACTACGATTTGACTATTCAGTATCAGCCTGGGAAGGCGAATGTGGTAGCGGACGCTCTGAGCAGGAAGTCTTCTGGATTCTCAGGTATTCAGCTTACCTGTGATGACTTTCTGATTCGTGATTTGGAGAGATTGCAGTTGGAGGTGGTTTCCTCCAATGATTTGGAGTTGGCTCAGATGAGTATTCAGTCTTCTTTGGAAGCACGGATTCAGGAAGCCCAGAAGTCAGATTCTGATTATTCGAAGTTGATAGCTCAGATTGGATCTGGTAAGACTCCTGAACTTCGAATTTCTGATTCTGGTGTTATTTTCTGTAAGAACAGGTTGTGGGTACCTGTGTCTGGAGATTTGAGGCGGGAGATTCTGTACGAATCTCATCATTTAGGCTACACTATTCATCCAGGCAGTGGTAAGATGTACGCTGATATGAAACTTTTGTTTTGGTGGCCTGGGATGAAGAAAGATGTGGCAGAGTTTGTGTCGAGATGCGAAGCCTGTCAGTTGGTGAAGGCAGAGCATCAGCGACCAGGTGGACTGTTGCAGTCGTTGCCTATCCCTGAGTGGAAATGGGAGGAGGTAACGATGGATTTTGCGATGGGTTTTCCTCGATCTAGACAAGGACATGATGCCATTTGGGTGGTTGTAGATCGATTGACGAAGTCAGCCCATTTTCTTCCGATCAGACAGACGGATTCAGTTGATCGCTTGGCACAGATTTATGTGAAGGAAATAGTCAGATTGCACGGTGTGCCTCGTGTGATCGTATCTGATCGAGATGGACGCTTTACTTCCAGACTTTGGAAAGGCATTCAGCAAGGCTTGGGTACGAAACTGCATTTCAGTACAGCCTTTCATCCTCAGACCGACGGATAGTCTGAGAGGACGATTCAGGTACTGGAAGATCTGTTGAGGCTTTGTGTTCTGGACTTTAGCGGAAGTTGGGAGGATCATATTCCGCTGATTGAGTTTGCCTATAACAACAGTTTTCAGTCCAGTATTGGTATGGCACCGTACGAGGCTTTGTATGGCAGGAAGTGTCGTACTCCTTTGACTCTGACGGAGGTCGGAGATAGACAGGCTTTGGGGGCCACTTTTGCTGATGAAACTGCTCAGAAGATCAATTTGATAAGAGAAAGATTGAAAGCCGCTCAAGATCGTCAGCAGAAGTATTACAATCAGAAGCACAGATTTGTTGAATTTCAGGTCGGTGACTTTGGAAAAGCTGCTTACAAGTTATTACTTTCTGAATCTATGCCTGATGTGCATAATGTGTTTCACGTATCCACTCTGAGGAAGTGGGTTTCAGACTCTGGGAAGAAGTTGTCTGCTGATGAGGTGGAGATTCAGGAGAATCTGGCGTACAAGGAAGAGCCAGAGCTTATTTTGGCGTACGACGTCCGAAAGTTAAGAAATAAAGAGATTCCGATGGTTAAAGTCCAGTGGAAGCACCGGACTGCACGGGAAGCAACTTGGGAGAAGGAGTCTGATATGAGACGGTCGTACCCGTACTTGTTTTGACTGAGTTTGGATTGGATAATGTCGAGGACGACATTTTTTTTTAAGTTGGGGAGATTGTAATATCAGTTTTTGCTCCAGGTTCGTCCGGGACGAAGTTGGATCGTCCGGGACGATCGGTACAGGTTGTGCAGAAAATCAGTTTTGGCTGTATGGTTCGTCTGGACGAAATCAGGATCGTCTGGACGAAAATTCTCTCGTGAACCCTTCGCCAGGGACGATATGTCATTTTTCGTCTGGACGAAATTCCTCTCTTCATGGATCGTCCGGTACGAAGCTCGATCGTCCAGGACGATCAGTCTGGATATATATAGAAATGAGATATTTTGAAGAGAGAGAAAAAGCTGAGGAGAGAAAAACGAAGGAAAAAGTGGAAAAGCGGATTTTCGGACGACGCGGAGCCGTTTTCGTCCGAAGTGGCTGTTGAGGAAATTGCTGTGCACGAGGTAAGGCACATTCTACCTTTCTCAATTTTCAGTTCCGTCGCGGTTGGCGGTATATTCTGTCCGGATTTTGTTTCCGTTAGCGATTTTCGTCCGTATCTTTTGATCGGTTCAGTTTTTACCGCGTAACTTTTTGTATATCGTTGCCGTGCACGTTTTGACTATATTTTGAAGATTTTCGTCCGGGTATTTTTGATTCGACTGTGTTTTTAGTCGACCGGATTTTTCTGTGAAATTGGAATTTATCTGTGCAGTAGAATAAAGGTTCTGAAATGTTGATATCTGTATTCTGTGCGAATTCGGTAAATTTTCTTTGCAGGAATTTTTGTGTAAATTCCGTATACTGCCGTTGTGCTGCCCGATTTTTGGGTAATTTCTGAATTGTCCGGATTTGTTCTGAATTGAAATGCTATCTGTATAAGCTATAAAAAGGGAGCTATAAGGGGCCTGGATCCTATGAGGTTCAGTAAGTGTCAGGGAAATCTGAAATGAGCTCAATCTGAAATCTGATATTTGTTCTGTTCCGGATCCGAGGAAAAATCTGTTTAGTGCTATAAGCACTATTTATATATTCTGGTGCTGGAAGCACATCTGATCTGTTCTGGTGCTATAAGCACATTTGTTCTGGTGCCGGGGGCACACTTAGCTATTAATTACTCAGCTATTATTCTGGTGCCGGGGGCACATTTAGCTATTAATTAAATATCTGATATCTGATATATGCTGAGTTTATTCTGTTCCGATATGATCCGTACGATTCTGATTTCTGATTCTGACTCTGTTGATTTGTTCTGTTCTGATACGATCTGTACGACTCTGATGTGATTTGATATCTGTCCGTAAGTTTTGATTTCCGATTCTGTTCCGATTTCTGATCTGATTTCTGTCCGATGAATTTGGTTTTGTTTTCTGAGAATTTAGATCGGTGGTTTGTTGCTTTGCTGAGCTGTTGAGCTCACCCTTGCTTTCTGGTGGTTTTCAGGTTCTGGGAAGGGCAAGGAAGTTCAGGACTAGGTTTCAGAGTCTGATCAGATTAGGTACTTTTGTACTTTTGATTTTTGTACAGTCATGGCTTTCCTGTTCTGTCTTTCTTTCTGTTGAAAGCCTTGTACTGTTCTGTAGATGATTATTTTGAGGAAATGAAAAGATAGATGTTTTGTTCCGCTGCATTTGATGTTTTTAGTAGCTCTGTTGTTCTGTGTGCTTCTGTTGAGTTAAGAATTTGGAAGATCAGTTCAGTAACCTAATCCAAAGCCAGATCCTGGTTAGCTATTCTCCGTCGCGATCCGGCGCGGGCGGGATCCGTCTCGTCTCGAGTCGGGTCGTGACAGGAAGTTCGGCGTCGAGTAGAAGTCTGACGATGGGTAGAAGTCTGATGACGAGCAGAAGTCCAACAATGGGAGGAAGTTAGGTGTCGGGTAGAAGTTCGACGAAAGTCGGGCGACAGGCAGAAGTCCGACGACCGTCGGATGTCCGACGTCAGGTAGAAATTCGACGACGGACAAAAGTTTGGCGTCGGGTAGAAGTCCCACGAAAGTCTGTCAACAGCCAGAAGTATAACGACGGACGAAAGTCTGGCGTTGGTCAGTGGCCGGGATGTTGTTAAGGAGGTGCATGGTGATAAGAGAAATCTCTTCCTCTCCTCTTTTCTTTCCATCCTTGCTTTGGGCCCTTTTTATGAGAAATGAGAGGTCTATTTATAATTTTTTGATAGTGGCATGACTAATAAATAGGAGAAAAATCAAGGATAAATTGGGAGTGATTTGAATGAACAACTGATATGAATTCCCTCAACCATGGACTATTCATTGAGCATTTGAATGTCTTAATGATATTAAAATTTGACGATCTTAGGCTCGTTGGATTCTTCTCATCGAGCCGCTCGATTCAACTATAAGCATGTCATGTTTGGAAACCGTTTGGTAATCCAAATTATGGTTTGAACCTTCCAAATATGCTTTGAATCTTGGATTTGGACTCATTTGGGCTTATATTGAATCGAATTTGGTGTCGTTGGGTTCATATATATTTTCGAAACATTCAGTTCGAGAGTAAGTTTGCTGAAATTGGAGTTCTGATGGTCTCCAATTTAATTTTTGAAGTTTCCAACTTGATTTTGACTAAAATTTTGTGCCTAAAAATTCGTGCCCGATCAAGATAATTTTTTGATGATATACCAATTATATTTATTATAAATTATAAGGTGAAATTCCACCAACTTATGCAAGTGGACATGCCAAAGATTCTTCTCATACATTTTCTTTTATAATAAATAAATAAAAGTTTGAATCTATATTTTCAAAATATTCTACGCATTGTAATAAGTAAAAAAAAAAAACTGCAACCTAAGTGGCATTTTACAAATTAGAGCTTTAATGGCTTGCATAAAATATATAAATATGTCATATGCATATAATAGTTATTTAAATAATTAAATTTAAACTAAATCAGATAATATTTTTTAACAAATCAAAGATGCATTTTTTATGCTCATATCTATGTGATAAGTTCATGTGAATGGCACTATTGCTGGCAGAGATACACCTACAATTTTTTTTGGATTCATGCATTAGAATGAAGGAGAAAGGAAAAAAGTTTTTTTTATTGGTTTTACTTGGTTAAAGAAAGGTATGTGAAAAACTAGGAGAGATTGCGATTAGAAGAAACCAAAAGAAATGTGGTTTGACTTATATGCTTATGTCCACTGAAAATAATCAAGTTTCAAAATGTTTGTTTATACAAATGTATATTTTTCTACTTGTATAATTTTTCTAGATGGAATACAATGGCCAAAAGTCTTCTGTCACTTTAAGTGGGGATGTAAAGAGTTATTATGTATGTTGAAGAGGGCGCTAATGTGGCTAACCTATCGTCAATAATGTGCTAGTTGTGATTTTTTTAAATGGGAATGATGACACCATGAATTTGTAGCTAAATTGCCACATGATTATAATAGTATTTCTAGAATGTTAAATTCAAACAGCGTAATAATCTAATGAACTTGAATTTGCAGCCATTGAATTGTGCAAGTCAGACTCGATCAAAGATAGTACATTCTTGATTTGCTAGTATTTGTTGGACGATCAATTCTATCATTCAATTATTCATAGGTCGAGCAACCATGATCTGATCAAATAGTATTTGCACTTATGCCTCCATATGGATGATCTTGATTGAATGTGAATAATGAGACATCATAGAGGCCATTTAAATTGGTTAGTTGTAACCATAAAATTAGGCTTTGTAAAAGAAAAAAAATAGAAAAATTCAAACATTTTATTGAACTTGTCTTTTTGGGTTTAAATCCACCTTTTTTTTTTTAAAGAAATGATATTGTTTTGATACATAGATGATTCAATACTAAAAAAAAAAACTAAAGGCAGCATTTTCTTGTTAATGCAAATTTTGTGACAATTTTTTGTGACTACAAGCTATCTAAAATTTTTTACGTTGGCCATAACTATTTATTGACTCTTAAGTTTAGTTTTCTTACCAAGCAAAATCAATGCAACAAAACCAACCTTTTTGTAGGAAAAAAAAATACATGTCCACTATTTTAGTTAAAGATTTAAAAACCTTATTGTTCTTGACTCAAACTTTTTATTAAAACAAAAAGCAAATTACCAAATGCTATAAGCTAGATAGAATCTGTTAGCATTTGGCTAATAAGCTTGCTTTAGTTATGAGATAGCATATCTCATTTCCAAATTACAACTAGTTTATCTTGCTTAACATTTGGATACTTTAGTAGCATTTTTCAAAGCAAGTCGAATGGAAAATAATTAGTTTTCCCCATCTAAACAGATATCAGACCAAATGAGTAGGGCATTGATGGTAAAGGCATCCCTTCATAACGAATTTTTATTGCGTCCTCCCACCTGACGTAGAGATACGTCCTCCCACCCCTAAAAAACTCGGTTTTTGCTCGGTATTGCTAGCTATTATTTGGTATTAACGAAGAATATCATCATGTGAAGACAAATACCAAGTTATACCGAGCTATACCGGGCAATACCGAGCTATACCGAGCAATACAAAAAAATACCTAGTTTTTCCTTGAAAAAACTTGGTATTGCTCGGTATAGCTCGGTATTGCTCGGTATAACTTGGTATTTGTCTTCACATGATGATATTCTTTGTTAATACCAAATAATAGCTAGCAAAAACCGAGTTTTTTAGGGGTGGGAGGACGTATCTCTACGTCAGGTGGGAGGACGCAATATAAATTCCTTCATAACCCATATTATTGTATTAGATTTAACAAATTTTGCATCCTAGATTTAAGAAATTTAACATAAATGCACATATTCTAAAAATATTGAATAAACTTAAATATGTCACAGAGTGATTGTTAAGGCTTTAGGCCAAACAAATAATGCCTCTAAAATAAAAAAGGAAAAAAAATTGACCAAGTTGAAGGAAAGTAGGGTTGAGATGAAGGCCAAAATAGTCTCTCTTTCTGGAGAAATTATTCTGTGTGGACGTCGAACGCCGTTCGTCATCCGGAGACCAACAATAATGCACCACGTCAACAGTACCGAGCATGATATTGAGCGTGGTACCGAGCCGCGATACCAAGCAAGGGTGATGTGGTGCATTCTGGTTGGTCTCTAGATGACATTCGGCGTCCGCACAGAATAATTTGCCCCTTTTTTCTAAATGAGGGAATATCTTTTGTCTTGGATTAATCATTACTTCTGCTTCCAAGATAATCTTTGAGTCACTTTCTTCTTTCTAATTTTAAATATATAAAAAAAACTAAAGAATAAATAAAGTGCGTAAATATATGTATTTGATAGTTTATTTAATTTAATCTTTGCCGTGATGTATATATGCAATTCAAAACTATGCCAAAAGCTAGTTCAATTGGATTCAATTTGTAATTTTCTCCTGATCAGCAAGTTGATTTTAATTTTAAATCAACCCTAATAAAAAATTAATCTGATTTTCTAACAAGTTTGCTTGATCACTTTTGTTGTTGTATTGATTGAATCTCATTCCTTCCATTTGTCACTAACTAGAGGGTTGCCCATATCTGAGTATGACAGGATTGAAAACTATTTCATATAGATAATAAAGCATACTTCTAATTTGATTAAACATATAATTTCAATTCAATTTTTAATATTTTCATACAAATTATTAGACAAGTGCATTAATACATGAATAAAATCAATATATATATATATATATATATATATACATGAGACTCATGAGAGAGACAGAGATAGAGAGAGAAAGAATATGATATATGTATACATATATATATATATACATACAAGAGAGAGAGAGAGAGAGAGAGAGAGAGAGAGAGAGAGAGAGAGAGAGAGAGAGAGAGAGAGAGTGTATGGATACATTAACTAGCTTGACGATTTTGATTCATTCATGCATAATGAAAGCTAAAAAACCAATTCTATTTTCATCAAAAGTCAAATTGATAGCTTTGTCTACCACCAAAACAGAATTTTTATAATTGGTTTCATGCATAACCAAGTAACTATAGAGACATGAAATTTATTTCTGAGGAAAGATTGAATTGGCAAACTCATAATGGGTGCATTGCTTGGTGGTTCAACCAAAGTCCAGGTTCCTTGTTTTTGTAAGGCAAGGACTTCCGATGCCATTGCTTGACGCCAATGTAGGCTTTTAGAAGCTTCTGCAAATGTCGTCGGGTCCTGAGGATGATCAGTAGGTGTGGGATGGTGAAACAAATTTAAACGATTTGGCAGTTTGAACACGCCTGTTTTACTACGGGTTGTCATATGATGCCTGGAAGGTGCTATTGAATCAACCGCAGGTAATTCAGAAGTGGACTGATTTGTGTGCATTGCAGGTTCGGTCGGGATATGGCTAGGAGGCCGAATTGTAACACATGTAGAATCTTTATGCATGGATACACCTGATTGAATAGCGGCAGAAGATAGACTAACAGAAGAAGGAGTTAGTAAAAGAGGGCAAATATCTTGAGAATGTTCTTGATGCAGAGAATTAACAGTAGAAAAAGGAAAACTAGTTTCAATAAATTTGAAGTGCCTAGAAACAATGATCTTGTTTGTAGAGATGTTGAGACACCTATACCCTTTATACACATCAGAATAGCCAAGAAAAACACATTTATGAGATTTAGGTTGCAGTTTAGTGCGATTAAGAGATGGAAGTAAAGGATAGCATTCACAGCCAAAAATTCTTAATCCATCGTATATTGGTTTCTTGTTAAACATAAGTTCGAGCGGTGATATTTGATGGCAACCGTTGAAAGGTAATCTGTTAATAAGAAAAACAGCCGTGTTTACCGCATCAGGCCAGTAGATGTGAGGTAGAGAAGCAGTAAGGAGAAGCGTTCGAGTTGTTTCAATTATGTGACGATGCTTCCATTCTGCTATTCCATTTTGTTCAGGAGTATACGGACACAAGAGTTGATGCACAATACCCTGTTTAAGCAAATGGTTCTTGAAGTCAGAGTTGACGTATTCGGAGCCGCCATCTGTTCTCAGAATTTTTATTTTGTGCATAGTTAGATGTTCAATCTGAGTTTGAAAATGTACAAATGTAGAAAACACATCGGATTTGTATCTAAGTGGAAAGATCCAAGTATATCTAGAAAAATCGTCTACAAAAATTACGTAAAACTTAAATCCTTGACTTGAAAGCGTGGGGGATGGACCCCAAACATCCGAGTGGATGAGAGAAAGCGGATGTGTTTGACGGGTTTGCGAGGTATCAAACACGAGCTTATGAGATTTAGACGCTAGACAAGAGTTACAAGGATTTAATTTCTTATTCATATTCAAATACATATTGCGACTAGATATAAGATCATATATTCGCTTGTGTGGATGGCCTAGGCGATGGTGCCATGTCTGTGCCGAGGAAGTGGTTGCCGAGAGAGCAAGCTTTGGTGACGCCTGAGACGGCCTAGGAACATTGTATAGACCATTTCTACATGGTCCTTGAAGCAGGATTTGATGCGTCGCTAGATCCTTCAGCATGAAACCAGATGGGTTAAAAATAATAGAGATATTGTTATATCTTGTTAGTTTAGAAATAGAAAGTAAATTGAATTTGAGAGAGGGAGCATGAAGAATTTGCGACAAGCGCAGCTTACGATTAGGGGTTGGTAGGATGCCAGACCCTGTATGTGCAATGGGGACTGAATTTCCGTCTCCAATTGTGATGTTATCAGATCCTTGGTAAGGATATGCGATCGACATATTGTCCATGGAATTGGTCAAGTGCGAAGAGGCACTCGAATCCAAGAACCATGTTGTATCGTGGAGCTCGGAGTTTGCAGCCAGAGCCGTGTTGTTCTGTTTGGTTGGTGGAACATACTGTGCATTGAGGCGATGCCAGCACATTTGAGCAGAATGACCCTTTTTGTAACAAATTTGGCATGATACTTGAGAATTCTGGTGGGTTCTTGGTGCTGACGGGTTATAGCCTTGATCATTTTGCTGTGATCTTGAGGATGATGAGGGAACATAGGAATTCTTGCCTCGTTGTCGTCGGCTTTTCCCTCGATTGTTGAAGAGTGCCAGTGTAGTGTCTTGGCTGGAAGCAAAGCGAGACGCATCTGCCGCCAGATTAATTTCTTCACTCAGCAAGAGTGGATATATTTGATCAAGAGACATTGGTGAAGTAGTGGCACGTATTGTGGTCTTAAAAGACTGATACATTGGCAGTAATACATTTAGAATATGATGGATTATGTCTTCGGGATCCGCCGAAATTTGATCAACGATCGCTTTGATCTCTGAGATAAATAGCGTCATGGAGTTGTTCTTGAGTGACACATTATGCAAGGCGTTCCGAAGTTGTATAACCTTTGAGCGATTTGTGGCTTGAAACCGAGTTTCAAGAGCCGCCCATATCTGTGCCGTGGAATCCAGAGATATTACATAAGGAAGAATCTGGGAAGATATTGTAGAGCAAATGGAAGCAGATAAATTCTGATCCGTTAGAATCCATTGGGCATACAGCGGATTCATGCTAGAGGTGCCATCTTGATTTTGCAAGAACTGAGGCGGAGGAGCGTTCTTGGAATCAAGAAATGGCAAAAATACATTCGCCCGCAGAGTTTTCAGAACCTGTGATTTCCATATGAGGAAGTTGTCAGGGGTAAGAGGCGAAGTCACCAGATTCCTTAGGTTGGAGACAACGAACTTCAGGGTCGCCGAGATCGTAGTTTCTCGGGCGCCGTGGAGTTGCTCCTTTCTTGAAGACGAGAGGAAGCGAAATCAGTCATGACGGTGGATCGCAGCCTTCGCTGATACCATGAAGAAACTAAGCAGAGGAGGAGATACAGATGAACTTGTAGATTAGAAAGTATTTCATTATTTCTTAAGAGCTAATACACCGGTCCTTATATAGCTTACATACGACAACATAATAATAGACAATTACAAGTATACCATTGAACCTACTAGAACAGTACAGAAATATTAATGGCTTTATATTCTTCGTTCTGATAATATGAAACAGTCATCTCTCTTATGAGTATGATAATTACATTAATTAATATCATGTCCTAACTAGCAGTAGGACAATTACATCAATATCATTCTGATGAAGGACAAACATTAACTTCATAATTTTCATCTCCATGCATCTTTTGTCCGACAGGCGAAAGCCATCTTGCTCTCATCTTTGAACTATGATTTTAAAAATTACACTTCTCGTTGAACCTAAGAAATTTTTCAAGTTTTAAATATTCAATTGGAATTTACATCAAACCTTGATTAAGTAATAAATATTTTAATTATTTAATTGTAACTTGAATTATATACTATTGAAATTAACAAATATAAATTTAAATAAAATAATAGAAATTTAACTAGTTTATGAAATAAAATGTCAATTTACTAGTTTCCCTAATAATTTTCTTTAAAAAAGAGAATATTCACTATTTAAATCCATGTTCTAGAGAGATTATTACGTGCGGACTCTGGACAAGAGAACCGTCCGATTTTTGTGAGTATGCGCAGTAAAAGTGCAGTTAGTATTCACCAATATGTTTTTATTGCGCTTTTGTTGAGCAGACTCATGATCTATGAGCAGGTTTCCCTCATTCCTTTTCTTGACGACAGGGATTGATTTCTTTGGTGTGCCTTGGACTCCACAACTCACATTTGGTGGTACTAAAGTGCTAACAGTCAAGTTCGCTGGAATTTTTATGAAGCCTGATTTAATTGCTTTATGATAGATCAATCTATTGTATCATCTATGTTTTTCCATCCTGTTTTGACCAACAGTTATGGTGGACTTGCAAAATTGAAGCTGATGGAGTTATTTATGCATTGCAGATTACAATTAAAATCCAAACAATCTATTGAAACAAGTTTGATACATCTACATAAAATTTACTTAAATGGAATTGGAATTTTTTGACCATTTGAGCTTCGATTTCAATGAGCTTCTAGTTGAACTGAAGGTCTCGAGGAGATTATCCCATCAACACTTGAAGTATATTTGAAGCTTTACTGTTATATATAAACTGCAGTTTTAACCTCTGTTAGGAACAGTTTATTCGTAACAGACGTAACAATTCAGCTTGTTTTCACATTTTGTCGTCTGAAGTTATATATTTTGTCAAACTACTGTTACATATTGAACTGCAGCTTGAAGCTTGAAGATACTATTCTCATAAATGTTATATATGATTGCTGCAGTTGAATTGGTACCCAAATTTATTTGAATCGATAGCTGCAGCTATATGCAAATATATGCTATATATAAACTGCAGTTGAATTGGTGGCTGCATTTATATGAACTAAAGCTGCAGACATACAAAGAATTGATTGCTTCTGTTGGATGAATAAACTGCCGTTGCAACCAAATTCCTATTGATCAATGTTGCCTACAGTTATATTACAGCTGTTGCAGGAATTCACTGAGGTTTGGCAGCAGTTGTATCAGTTAT
>JACXSL010001206.1:0-13029 GCA_019514585.1 Dendrobium officinale
AAGAATTATTTTTTTGTCTCTTGTGTGTACTAACATTTCAAGGAAATCAAAATCTAGATTGGTGAAGACTTTAAATAATAATCTGACTATATAATTTTGTAATTTGGAGTATTTATTTTGTTCATTTTAAGTCATAGAAAGTGTGATTGTAATTGAGTAAATTAGCACACACACACTGAGGGAGATCTTTAAAAGGCAAAATTTCTCATACTGATCATACAGGACGAACCATGTTCGTACGGGATGATCAGGTCAACTAAACCGCTCAGAGAGCAATGGAACGAACAGAACGTCTAGACGAATTTACCCATTCATCCCTAGACGATGTCCTGTGATTTTCTCACTTTGAAACCGTTCGTGACCAGACGAAATCTGCCCATTCATCTCTGGACGATATCCTCTAATTTCTCACTTTGAACTATTCATCTAGATGAAATGTCCCATTCATCCCTGGACAATGTTCTCAGAGTTCTAAAATTAACAATTCATCCAGACAATTTTGTCCATTCGTCTCAGAATGATGTCCCCTATTCCTTAATCTTGTGGACCTTCCTACAGTTATTTTTCATTGAAGTTTGAAAATAACTATTCATACAAGACAAATTATGTTCGTACGGGATGATGATCGGGTACGAAGTAATTTCATACCAATGCACATTGAGTTTGTACGCAATAGTTTTTATACTTTTCATACGTACAAATTGCGATCGCACGGGACGATCAAGTACGTACAAATTTGGAAATTTGTAGTTTTTGGATGGTTTTTTGTGCCTTTCATATAAAAGGTCCGCTTAAAACTGGCTTGTAATCTTTTTGTCCACTGGTCTTAATGCAAACTAAAGAGAGATTGAAGGAGAGAGTGTGAGAGACTGTTTGAAGGAGATTTCTTACTACTGGAGCGTGAAGTGTTCACTTGGTACTCAAAGGTAAGAATCTTTGTTTGTGAATTATGATTACTTCACTCTTTTCTCTTATCCTTCCTTAATTCTCATGAGAAGATCTTGTTAAGGATATCCAGTTCTCTACCGACGCTCGAGGAGTGTGAACAGCGGAAGGCTCTCTGCCTACACTTGAGAAGTGTGAAAGGAGAAAGTGTTCTATGCCTACACTTGGAGAAGTGTGAAAGAACAAAGGGTTCTCTACCTACACTTGAAGAGTGCGAATAGTGGGAAGGTTCTCTACCTATACTTGGAGAGTGTGAACAATCGAAGGAACTCTACCTATACTTAGAGGGTGTAAAAGAATGACAGTTCTCTACCGCACCGGTTAGTGGTGAAGGAGAGTTTTTGTAATGGCTTTTACGCCTTGCCGTTGGGGCAAAAGGAGATACACTAAGTGGAAATAGTGCAATACCTGAAGTGAAAGACTTTAGGGAGTGGATGTAGGTCATGTTTGACCAAACCACTATAAATCTTTTGTCTTTTTATTTTTTCTCTACCTTTTTTTTTTTACTTTTCTATTTCTATGTGATTTGTGGTTGAAAAGTCCTTTTTTAAAAATATAAAAGGGTGATAAAAATTTTAAATTACCAATTAACCCCCTTTTGGTTAGCCACTGGGATATAAGCCTAGGTCTAATGACCTAATTCACATTTAACAAGTTTCAATAAGTGGTAATAGAGCTTTATTTTAAAATCATAAGTTTAGACTACTTTTTGATTAACGACCATGGCTAGATTTGGAAACCTAAGTACACCTGAGGGTTACTTTATAACTATACCTCCATTGTTTTATAATATTCCTTTTAATTTTTGGAAAACACGCATGTCTACATTTTTACTGTGACTTGATTACCATATATAGATCTTAGTTCAGAAAGGGTATATAAAACCAACTAGATTAGTTGATGGAGTTAGAGTTGAAACACCTTTTCTAGACTGGATAATAGAAGAATGTGACTTAGCATAACTTAATACCAAATATTTGAATAGTTTCTTTTATGCTCATAAATCTAGATTACATGTGGGTTTCCACTTGTAAGAGTGGAAAGGACATATGGGATAGACTTTGTATAACTTATGAGGGGTCTAATGAAGTTAAAAATATAGACATAATATCTTGTTGCATGACTATGAACTATTTTGAATGAAACCAAATGAATTCATTTCTTACATGTACATAAGATTCACACAAATAGTCATCTCTTTATATGCATTAGGTAGGGAACTAATGAATGTAAAAATGAGTAATAAAATACTTCATTGCTTACCTACTATTTATGATGCTAAAATAACTACAATTATAAAGTCTAAAGATTTAAATATTTACTCTATTGATAATCTTCTTGGATCACTTATTACTTGCAAGCAATGGGTGAGTCAAAGAAAGATTGATGCAGGTTAACCACAAAAGGGAGAAGAAAGTAGCACTAAAAGTGGAGGAGTCAGAGAGTGAACTCTCACAACCTAAGGATGAAGATGACATCGTACTGATGACTAGACAATTTATAAGCTTCTGAAGAGGAAGCAAATGAGACG
Source organism: Dendrobium officinale (assembly GCA_019514585.1). Taxonomy (NCBI): domain Eukaryota; kingdom Viridiplantae; phylum Streptophyta; class Magnoliopsida; order Asparagales; family Orchidaceae; genus Dendrobium; species Dendrobium officinale. Next base: position 2,477 of record JACXSL010001206.1, read on the forward strand.
CCAACAATGGAATCGAGGTAAATTTAATAGAAATATCAAGGTTTCAAATGATGTTATTTGTTATGAGTGTAGGAAACTTGGACATATTAAGTCAGATTGCCCAAAACTCAAAGCCACTTCTAGCAATGAGAAGGTAGAGGAGAAACTTATTGTGAAGAAGGGCAAGAAGAAATTCCAAAAAGCTTTCTGGGCGGACTCAGCTTCAGACTCGTCAGAGACTGAAAAGGAAGAGAAAGTCACTAATCTATACTTAATGGTCGATAATCTTGATCAGTCATATCAAGAAGAGTATTGCTCTTACATAAGGCCTCGTGAGAGCATATAGTACCTGGTCAATGGTTGTTCAAACTATATGAATGGAGATACTGCATAATTCATATCTCTGGAAGGCAGGAGTGGAGGCAAGGTTACATTTGGAGATAACACCAAAAGGAAGGTGGTAGGGTCAGGTATGATTGGAAATCTTAAAAAAAAATTATAAAAAATGTTTTGTTAGTATAAGGCTTGAAGCATAATCTTCTGAGTATTAGTAAGCTATGTGATAAAGGTTATTGTGTAAAATTTTTTCCTACAAGTTGCATATTAAGCCTGAATGGTAATGATATTTTAAATTGTATAAGGATAGATAATATGTATATGCTAGACTTGAATTACATTAAAACTCCTACTATTTTTTGTTTAAAGACTATTTTTGATGAGTCATGGATTTGGCATGGAAGACTTTTTCACTCTAGTATGAAAAACCTTAGGAGAATTACGCAAAAAGAACATAGTGAGAGGTATACCAAAATTAGAATTTACTAAGGACCACCTTTGTGATGCATGTCAATTAAAAAAATATGTAAAGTCATATTTTTAATCTAATAAAGATCTTAGAACTAGTAAACTATTGGAGATTATACATATGGATCTTTTTGGACTAGTTGGAACTAAGTGGGTATTCAATAATAAAATGAATGACTCACGACTAGTCATTAGAAATAAGGTAAGATTGGTGGTTAAGGGGTATAATCAAATTAAAGGGATTGATTTTGAGAAAACTTTTTTCTCCTATAGCTAGACTTGAAGCAATTAGGGTTTAGTTAGCCTTTATCTATTTTAGAGAATTTAAATTGTATCAAATGGATGTTAAAAGTGTCTTTTTCAATGGGGTAATTCAAGAGGATGTTTTTGTAGAACAACCACCCGGGCTTGAAAATTTTAAACACCCCAATCATGTTTTCAAATTAAAAAAGGTATTATATGGATTGAAACAGGCACCTAGGGCTTGGTATGAGAGGTTGAGCACCTTCCTACTTGAGAAATCTTTTAAAAAAGGAAGTGTGGACACAACTCTATTTTTGAAGAAATTAGGAGAGGATATACTCATTGTACAAATTTATGTTGATGATATAATCTTTGGATCTACAAAAAAAAAAAATTATTGTGGTGATTTTTCTAAAACAATGAGTAGTGAATTCGAGATGAGTTTAATGAGAGATTTGAGTTACTTTCTAAGCTTTAGCATTAAGCAAATTGAAGAGGGCATATTTCTTAGTCAGTTAAAGTATATTAAGGACATCCTCAAAAAGTATGAAATGGATAATGCTAAACCTGATAGTACACCTATGAGTTCCTCAGTTTAGTTGGATAAGGATCCTAACGGAAAATTTGTTCATCAAAAGAAATTTAGAGGGATAATTGGATCTTTGCTTTACTTGACAACTAGCCAACCCGATATAATGTTTAATTCTTGCTTATGTGCTATATTTCAATCAGATCCAAAAGAAATAAATTTGATAACAATGAAAAGGATTTTAAGGTATCTGTTGGGAACTCAGAACTTAGGAATTTGGTATCTTAAATTTAGCTATTCATTTGAAATAATAAGATATTCATATTCAGATTTTGTAGGTTCTAGGGTTAATAGGAAAAGTGCTTCTGGAATATGTCAATTCATTGAAAATTCTTTAGTCTCTTGGTCTAGTAGAAAACAAAATTCAGCAGCCCTATCTACTGCTGAAGCTGAATATATTGCTTTAGGATTTTTTGTGGCATAAGTACTTTGGTTGAAACAACAGTTGATTGATTTAGGATTAACAATAGGCATTATTCCCATTTATTGTGATAACACTAGTGTTATTTGTATTTCTAAAAATCCTATTCAACATTCAAGAACCAAACACATAGACAACATGCATCATTTCATAAGGGATCATGTATCCAAAGGAGAAATTTAACTCATTCATGTTACAACAGAAAATCAACTTGCAAATATTTTTACAAAAACCAATATCCTTTGATACTTTCAGTGCATTAAGAACAAGGCTTGGAGTTGTTGATATTATCTACCTCATTACCTATTTAAGAGAATTTGATGATAAACAAACATATGCTTGGATGCTCTAATTTATGTGCTAAGTATTTCAGGTGTAATGATGTGCATTGTAATTGCTTATGGGATTTACATTGCACAACTCAAGATCAATCAAATGTTGAGATTAAGATGGACCAAGTGGATAATTTGAAGCCTTTTACATTATCGTAGGAATTTGTTAGTGGTCCACCAATATTACTTGCATAATTTGATTTGTTCACAATCTAAATATCTTTTGATTATATATTAATCTTGATATAAATAAAAATCTATAAGATTTCTTTAATAAATAAATTTTATAACCATCATTTATTGATTAATTATTATTAAATATACAAAGTTATATAATTAGGGAATTAAAGGTAATAAGCTTATATGGCAAAACTTTTATTATGTAGTTATTTGAAACCGACTTATTTCATATCTATTAATTAATGTATGATTAATTTTTTTTATATATTAAATAATATTATTATATTAATATTCAATATATCCTTAAATATTTTAAAATTATGCATGAGTGATTATTTTACTGACTATGATAATATGAAGCTATAAACGTGGTCTAATTTTTCTTGCATTAGATTATTTGGATTCTGTAGATGTAAATTGATATATTGTAAGGCTCATTTTGATTTTATTTGAATGGAATATAATATGGTAAGAAGCTTATATGGCCAAACATTATCTGATTTAAATAAAAGCTGCTACTAGCCGTTTTAGCCCTATTTTGGATGCATATGATGACTTTTTGACCTTCCCATGTGGCTAGCCATTTTCTAGCCATTTGAATCTCATATATAATTAATATAAATGAATTCTTAATGAAATATAATATTATTAGTTGATAGAAAATATATTAGAATAATATTTTTATTCAAATGTGCCTTTACTTGCCCCTTTCTCTTTAAATACCACTCTTCATCTTCATGTAAGGGCTGCTCAAATAAGAAAATCTCCAGCAATTTTTCTATTCTTCCTTTCCTCTTTACATGCTAAATCTTGAGAAGAGAAGCCTTGATTTTATTCCAAGTGTTATTTTTATTTGCGAGATTGAAATCATTGTTGGAAAGCATCAACACGCTAAACCGAGTAACATCTCTTGAGTTCTTGAGTTTTCTTTTCATCTCTAAATCCTTACTTGCTGTTCTTTTAGCTTTCACCATATATTTCTTTCTTGAAAATATTTATTTTATGATGAAATACTTGTTGGAATTTTTATATTAAAGCTTTCCATATCACATCTTTTAAATCCATATAGTTTAGCAAAGCAAATATTTTACTTCTTTAAGTTCACATAGATTTACATCTATTATCAAATTCATTTTACTTTATTGGAAAAGTTAAAGTTTAAATCAGCAAGACTATATTTTTATTTAAAATATTATTCTTATTTTAAACAAAATATAAATCTTTCTTAAAGTGAGCAAGTTTAATATTCCATTTGCAAGTAGTGAGGTGATTAAAGTTAATTTGTACGATCACCTCAAATATTGTGGATATTTTATTACAAGATTATTTGAGCTTGTTTTATTTACATCAAATTGTATTTTTTCATTTTCTTTATCTAAGTCATTTGGCTTAAAGAAGTTTTAATTATAATTTGATTGGGTTGTACTCGCCCGTAGGAGAGTACTTAGGTTGTAAAGAACTTCTTTGATTTAAAGAAGTGAGGTTTGCAAGGGATTAGTGAATGCTCACCCGAGAGTTGGCTAGCGTGGATTGGAATCTGGGCTGAACCACCTAAAAATATTGTGCCTCTTATTTCCATTCCTTGCATTTATTTTCTATCTTTTTTTTATAAGAATTATTGTGTGATTACTTACTCTTTTCAAAATTGCTTTAAAATCATTTTAATTTTCTTCTTTTATTAAAAATTTTAAAAACCCCAATTCACCCCGCCCCTCTTGGGCTGCCATAGTCATCCAACAATTGGTATCAGAGCCTTGGCTCTTTTTATTTTGTCTTAACATCCTAGAGTAGATCCACTTATAAACTATGGCACAAGGTTTTCTTATGGGTTCACTTCCCGAAGGACAATCCACTCATCGTCCTCCATTGTTAGATAATGTTCCTTTTGATTATTGGAAACATAGAATTAGTACATTCTTAAGAGGGTAAGACTCTCGTATGTGGCACATGCTTACACACCAATATCATACACCAACTAAAGAAATTAATGGTATTAAAATTAAAAAACCTTTTGATGAATGGACTGCATTAGAGATGGAATTAGATGAGTTAAATGCTAGGGCTTGTAATACTTTGCATTGTGCACTTATTCCAGATTATTACATTAAAATTTCTATGTTAAATTCAACAAAAGAAATTTGGGACAAATTAGTTATAAGTTATGAAGGTACTAATGAGGTTAGAGCTGCTCACAGAAATAGACTTATTCATGAATATGAATTATTTCGTATGTCTCCTTCTGAATCTATTTATGATATGTATACATGGTTTATGTAATTAATACGCTAGTTCTCTTAGAAGAATATATAAGAATCAAAACTTAGTCTATAAGATTCCTTCTTCCCAAAGAATGGGATGCTCAAGTAACTGCAATTAGTGAGGCTAAAGATTTATCTACTTATCCACTTGATTAGCTTTTGGGTTCTTTGATAGCACATGAATAGTTTATAGATCAAAGGGATAAATTGGATGGATCTTCAAAGAAAGAGAAAGAGAAAGGTAAAACTATTACCTTGCAGATTGATGACAATAATGAACCTAGTTCATCAAGCTCTAATAAAGATAGTGATGAGGTGGCCATGCTTTCAAGAAGAATTGGAAGCTTACTAAAGAAGAAAAATCAAAGGTATAAGAAATCCATCCAAAAATTATAAATTTCAAACTAAGAAATTTCCTACATGAGAAGGAATTATTTGTTACCATTGCAAGAAGCCTGGACACATAAGAGGAGATTGTCCAGATCTGATTGATTCAAAGAAGAAAGAGATGGATGTAGAGAGAAAGAGTGACAATAAAGGAAAGAAGTATTTCAAGAAGAAAAAGAAGGCACTATGGGCCAACCCAGATTCAGATGAATCAAGTTCATCAGATGAAGAGGTGAACATTTGCCTTATGGCGGGAGAAGAATTAGATCATGATTCTCAAGAGGTATGTAATGATATTTCTTATGAAGAATTAGAGATGCTTTTAATGAATTAGTTATTGAATATGAAAAATTAAAAAGAAAATATAATGTTTTATAAAAAGAGCATAAAAATTTAGATATTCATTTTAATGATTTAAAAAATGAATGTGACGATTTGAAAAAGAAAAATAATTCTTTATTATTTCATTCTTTACTTGTTTGTAAACTTGAAAGAGAAAATATTCTATTAAAAACAAAATTATATTTATGCATGAGATCACATGTTTATTATAAAGCTCCAACATGTTCAACATCAAATAAAAATGCTTCTTATATGTCACATGGACATCATGCAAAGCCATATGCAAACACTAATATTTGGTGTAATTATTGTGGTAGAAAAAGACATATCTCATTTGATTGCTATACTCGTAGATCACAAAATGCTAAACAATCATCTTTTGTATGGGTTCCAAAAAATACAAGCACTTCCACTACCATACATAATAGTACCATACTACCCATTTGGAATGTGGACCCAAAAATATTTGAGTTCCAAAAATTAATATTTGATTTTCTTTTGTAGGAATGCCTTCAAAGTAAAAAAAATGAAGGCATGTGGTACTTGGATAGTGGATGTTCAAGACATATGACGGGTGATAAAGCAAAATTCTCTACATTAGAACCAAGTGATGGAGGATATGTCACATATGGAGGTAATGCAAAGGGAAAGATTATTGGCATTGGATCCATATGTAAGAACTCTATTACTTTAGAAAAAGTCTTATTTGTTTCTGGTTTAAAACATAATTTAATATCAATTAGTCAATTATGCGATAAAGGTTTAAATGTTTCCTTTTATGCTTTACATTGCATTATTAGAAATAATGAATCTATTTTGCTTATAGGAAATATATATAAAACTATTTATTTAATTGATTTAGAGAATAGAAATGATGTCAATTTGAATTTACTTTGAATGAAATCTACAAATGATGATGCTCGGTTATGGCATAGAAGGCTATGCCATGCCAATATCCACACTTTAAATGAAATTTCTAAACTTGATTTAGCTGTTGGTTTACCAAAAATTAGTTTTCATTTTGGTTCTATATATGATGCATACATTCTTGGTAAACATATGAAAAGTTCATTCAAGAGTAAAAATATAGTTTCTACAAGTAGACATTTAGAATTATTACACATGGACTTATTTGGGCCAATTAACACAACTAGTTTAGGTAGTAAAAATTATGGATTTGTTATTGTAGATGATTATTCAAGATATACTTGGGTATTATTCTTAGCTAATAAAAATAATGCATTTGATGATTTTAGAAAATTTGCTAAGTATATTCAAAGAGAACAAGGTTATTTGATTCATAGAATTCAAACGGATCATGGTGGAGAATTTGAAAATAAATCATTTGAAAATTATTATAATGAAAATGGAATTAGGCATAATTTTTCAGCTCCTAGGAGTCCTCAACAAAATGGTGTTGTTGAAAGAAAGAATCGCACTTTGGTAGAATTAGCAAGATCAACGTTAGATGAATATAATCTTCCAAAATATTTTTGGGTAGAAGTAATAAACACCGCATGTTATGTTACAAATAGAGTTTATTTAAGACCAATTCTTAAAAAGACCCCTTATGAAATATTTTTTGGAAAGAAAACTAAGATTAGTCATTTACATGTTTTGGATGCAAGTGTTTTATTTTAAATAATGATAAGAATCCTTTAGGTAAATTTGATAGTAAGTCTGATGATGGTATATTCTTAGGATATTCAATTTTTGGAAAATCTTTTAGAGTTTTTAATAAGAGAAAATTAATTGTTGAAGAATTCGTTCATGTAATTTTTGATGAAAATCCTATAGATTTAATAAGAAATGATTTGAATGATGATGATATTGAAAATATAAAGAAAATAAAATTGGAAGAAAAGGAGGATGATTCATTACCTAAAGAATGGAGATATAATATAAAACATCCAAAAGAGTTAATAATTGGTGATCCTTCCCAAGGTGTTAAGACTAGGTGAAACCTTAGCGATGAGGTAGAATGTGCTTTTCTATCGTGAATTGAACCTAAAAATATAGATGAAGCTTTACAAGATAATTTTTGGATAATTGCTATGGAAGAGGAACTTAACCAATTTATAAGAAATAATGTTTTGGGAGTTAGTCACAAGACCTCATGATCAAAATATAATTGGAACTAAATGGGTTTATAAAAATAAGCTAGATTACTCAGGAAGTATTATTAGAAATAAAGAAAGATTAGTTGCACAAGGGTACACACAAATAGAAGGAATAGACTTTTTAGAATCTTTTGCACCCGAGCAAGACTAGAAGCTATTAGATTACTCCTTGCCTTCGCTTGTTTTAAGGACTTCAAACTTTTTCAAATGGATGTCAAAAGCGCATTTTTGAATGGATATATTGATCAAAATGTTTTCGTAGAACAACCACCAGGTTTTGAAACTATTAATTTTGCTAATCATTTATATAAATTAAAGAAATAATTATATGGTTTAAAGTAGGGTCCATGTACTTGGTATGATAGGTTAAGTAACTTTTTAATTGAACATAGTTTTAGAAAAGGTAAGGTAGATACAACTCTTTTTATCAAAAATATTGGAGATGATTTGATTATTATACAGATTTATGTTGATGATATATTATTTGGAAGTACAAATGAAAGTTTATGTCATGAGTTTTCCTCATTAATGTTAAAAGAATTTGAAATGAGTATGATGGGAGAACTCACCTTTTTCTTAGGACTTCAAGTAAAATAGTTAGAGTCTGGAACATTCATATGTCAAACCAAATACATAAATCAATTATTAGAAAAGTTTGATATGAAGAGATTCAAATTGAGTAAAACTCCTATAAGCCCATTAACTAGACCTAATTTAAATGAATCAGGAAAACCAATAGATCAAAAACTTTATAAGAGTATGATAGGTTCACTTTTGTATCTTACTGCTAGTCGGCCTGATATTATGTTCGTTGTATGTGTTTATGTGCAAGATTTTTAAGCTAATCCTAAGGAATCACACATAATAGCAGTTAAGCGAATATTTCGCTATTTGATTGGAACTCATAAGTTAGGCTTATGGTATCCCAAAAATTTATTATCAGGTTACTTAGTTGCATATTCTAAAGCAACTATGCTGGTTGTAAGGTTGATAGAAAAAGCACATCTGAAACTTTTCAATTTTTAGGATCATCACATTATTCTTGGTCTTCTAGAAAACAAAATTCAGTTGCTTTATGCACTGCTGAATCAAAGTACATAGCCGCAGATAGTTGTGTTGCTCAAGTTTTATGGCTAATGCAATAAATAGAGGATTTTGGAATTAAGTTTAAAAATATCCCTATTAAATGTGATAATACAAGTGTTATAAGTTTAATAAAAAATCCTATACAACATTCACAAACTAAACACATAGATATTAGGAACCATTTTATTAGAGATCATGTTAATAAAGGTGATGTGAATATAGATTTTATAAACACATATTCTTAAATAGCTGATGTCTTTACAAAACCTTTAGCTGAAGAGATATTTTACACGTTAAGACATATGCTTGGGATGTTAGATCCTAACATTTAAAGTTCTTTTATATGTTTAATTATTCTTTTTGATGTTGTCAAAGGGGGAGAAGAACTCTATATGTTGGTCATAATTCATTTTACATGCATATATTTAGGGGGAGAATTATTTGTTTATATTTGTATAATGCTCAAAAGTTATGATAAAAAGTCAATTTGCACCTTTGTTATAACTATACCAACATAAATTTGTCATCATAAAAAAGGGGAAGATTATTGATATTATCTACCTCATTACCTATTTAAGAGATTTTTGTGATAACAAACATATGCTTGGATGCTCTAATTTGTGTGCTAAGTATTTCAGGTGTAATGATGTGCATTGTAATTGCTTATGGGATTTACATTGCACAACTCAAGATCAATCAAATGTTGAGATTAAGATGGACCAAGATGGATAATTTGAAGCCTTTTACATTATCGTAGGAGTTTGTTAGTGGTCCACCAATATTACTTGCATGATTTGATTTGCTCATAATCAAAATATCTTTTGATTATATATTAATCTTGATATAAAAATCTATAAGAATTCTTTAATAATTAAATTTTATAACCATCAATGATTGATTAATTATTATCAAATATAGAAAGTTATATAATTAGAGAATTAAAGGTAATAAGCTTATATTACAAAACTTTTATTATGAAGTTATTTTAAACTGACTTGTTTCATATCTATTAATTAATGTATGATTAATTTTATAGATATTACATAATATTGTTATATTAATATTCATTATATCCTTAAATATTTAAAATTATATATGAGTTTTTATTTTAGTGACTATGATAATATGATGTCCGAAACGTGGTCTAATTTTTATTTCATTAGATTGTTTGGATTATGTAGATATAAATGGATATATTATACGACTCATTTGGATTTAATTTGAATTTGAATGCTTAATTAAAATGATTCTACAACATTGATGTGTGTTTTTGTTAATGTGTTGTGTGTGTTTTGATTTTGTGATTTTCTTTATAGGTATTTTTTTATTGTTTTGTTCATGTTTGATTTTGCAAACTTCCATCTGTTTTGTTTTGTATTCTCTCACATCTAGATTCATGATTTTAAATGTTGACTTGGAAATTTGAGTGTATATCATCAGTACAAAAATAATTTCATATGGAACGAAGCATGTAGCGTACTAACTGTCAATTTGAATGGTTTACATGTAGTTTTTAAGTTTTCATATCACCATTCATATGTACAATCATTATAATCGTACGCACAATGTATATTTGATCGTATGTATAAATGTAGACAGTTATACGAATAAGATCAGTTTCTTTATTTCTGATTGTACGTATGAACATTTAGTTCGTACATACGAACATGTGCCAATTCAATGTAGGGGACATTTCAAATAGTCATAAAAATGATCTTAAATAACTATACGATTGTTTGGTGAAATATTTGTACGAAAGGATGCCTCGAAACTTACATGTTTATGAAAAGCTATTTCTTTTTGGACTCATAC
>JACXSL010001208.1:0-11000 GCA_019514585.1 Dendrobium officinale
CAAAGAAGACTACAAAAACACCATTCATACAAATCCAAAAATCTTGTTGGTAAGTTCTCATCTTGATAGTTGAGGTCTTGGGACACTTATACTAGTGCACTCTCCCACATCATTCATGACTTTTAGTGAAATCTTATTGCTAGATCCCACACCATTTATTCTCCCTGTCTCTTTCGTGTATAAAAGGAAATGAGAGTGATAAATTATACAGATAAGATTTAAATGTTTAAATATATATATATGAGGCTCTTAAGGGGTTGACCAAAAAAAGCATGTTCTTGGCTTTATCGTTAAAGGATTTTCTCTCCTCTTTCCACGCATTTCGAAATTTCTGCTTTATTTTTTGCCTCCACAGCTCTGTCTCTCTGTCTTTCTCGTGTTCAGATCGAAGAAGAGAAACCAAGTGAAAATATGAACTGGATCAGTCGCAAGATCCATCTCTACAACGTCACCATGGGTCTGTACATGCTTGATTGGTGGGAACGCTACCTCTTTAGTATCCTTTTTCTCCATATCATTACAAAGTTCTTTCCACGGTTTCTTATTTCTTGACAAAATTTGATTAAAGGAGCGTTTTTCATTCCTGCGGTTCCTTAATCTGAGTAGATATTCTGATTCTCGTTTTACTCTGGTTCATATTTTACAACGGATCCCGATCCGCGACGGAGTTCTATAACCGGTTAGATTTTTTTTTTTATCCCGTCTACAATATTTGTTTGTTGTGTTCCCTTTGATAGATTAAATTGTATTGTTTGGGTTGTCTTTGCTGTGAGAAATGACCTAGATGTGAGAGATTTTAGCAGACTTATTATTAGTGTTTTTATTATTTAGTGCCAGCGGTAGGATTTTCTTGGATTGGGATACCACAGTGCTTTTCTGATTCTTATTTTGGTGCTTCTTTTTTATAGGGAAAATTAAACAGGCACCACCCTATCGTGAGGATACGTTAATTTGTTTTTTAACCTAAACCCTTTCCACATTCCATTAAGTTTTCAGTTTAGCTTGCTTTTTTTTTGGGGGCTTCTTTTGTGCTATTTTAAACATTTTTGCCTTTTTCTTTGATGAAAATTGATTAACGTATCCTGGTTATTGTTCAAGTTTTTTCTTGTAAATGGCACACTTCTGTACTTTGGCAAGTATGAGTTGCTTACCCTTACACTGTAATGCAATTTAAAGAAATTACTGTTGATATATTAGTAATTGACTCAAGGTTAGTAGTTTTAATTTCAAACATCACTTGATAGTTTTGTCAGTTCTATTCTAATGGTTTCAGTGTCTAATTCAGCTTTTATATGTCAAAATCCAAAGGATTGTCCTTGAATGAATGGAGTTCAATCAATGTACTGCCAATTAAGAGGCTACAATGATCAATTGGATGATGGATGCTTGGGATTGATTGATAATTTTTTTATTGGCGAACCCTAGATTGCAACAGTGCATTGAATGGTCGTGAATGCACGATTGGATTTCGGGAACTCAATATTATGTGAGCTGAGGTAAAATGTTCCTGAGATGTTTGCTTGTGAGTTAGGATATTTCGTGTGTTGGGTAAAATATTTCCTGAGGTGAAGCGTTCATAATTCTAGTTTCAAGTTAGCAAGACATGTGTAGAGTTATGATTCAATCTCCTGTAGATCTAAAATTAAAGAGTAGAATGCTGCACCTTAACAAATGAGCTCAATTCTTCTAACTTGTTGATGCTGTTGCGGATCTATGGTTTATAGTTTTGATGATAGCAAACATTCCTTATTTTCTACGATTGCCTTTTATACTAACGTTTCAGGTCCACACGATCAGACTACTATTTGGAACCAGCTCAAGTTTGGGTAGACTAGGTCTATGTCAGTTTGTAATCTTTTTCCTTTCTTGAGTCTGTTGTATTTAGTGTGGCTATAACTTAGTAGAAATTCTCTTGCTCTCTATATGATTTCTGTTTTTGGTAACATCGTTCGGGACGATATAAATATCGGCCTGGACGATCTGTCCAAAACCAGAAACCCTAATTAGGGCATCCTCATTAAGGCAGCCGTCAACTGATCGGCTTAGAAGATACTTCTATCGGCCAGGACGATATGTTCAATTAAGAAAGAATCAGCCGCCATGATCAGAATAGGCATTAAATCTTTTAGGAAATCGGCCAGGACGATATAACCATCGTCCAGGACGATCTAACTCAATTATGCCTAAAATGATCTGGTATCTTTGGAAAGAATTAATGGTTGATTGATACGATCAGATCGGCCAGGACGATAGCCTGGACGATTGACATCGGCCAGACTCTATTCAGGGCGATGATTAGGAGGATTGAACTAGTTTTAAACTAATCGTCCAGGACGATATAACCAAGTTTCTTCTGATCGTCCCATATCATCCCGGGCTAATGAGCTTAATTTGTACTGATCGGCCAGGACGATATGCCTATCGTCCTGGACGATAATGTCGGCAACTTGCATTAATGAGCTCGTTTTGAGAGCTTCTATTTAAGCTTTGGCATGACACTTTGTAAGTGTCTTTGGCAGCCATTGTAGCTTCGTTCTTGTGGGGGAAACTTGAAGAGAGAGCTTGAAAGGGAGAGAGGAAAGGGTGGAGTTTGAGAGGGAGAAGATCCTGTGAGGGGGAGAAACTCAAGGGAGTGTGGTGGGGGATCCACACGGTTGCTCCGGCGAACTCGCACCTTAGTACCATCGGATTCAAGGCTTGTCTCGAGGTAAGTTCACCAAAGAAGAAGATCTCTTTGGTGTCAAAAGACCCGGCGACTCCGCCGCACCGGGGAAGGTGAAAGTGATTTTGTAAGGGCTTCTCCGCCTAGCTGTGGGGGCTAAAGGAGAGACACTTTTGTAATGCAATACTTGTAGGGTGCCTCCAAAGAGTGGACGTAGGTCAAGGTTTGACCGAACCACTATAAATCCGGTGTGCTCTTTTCTTATTATCGCTTCCGCATTTATTTTTCTTCTGCACTTTGTTTGTGGTGATTTTGGTTGGAGTTTTATCTTTGGTTTTAAAGTTTTTCAAATCACCTCTCTTTTAATTAACTTTGGGACTAAGTTCAAGAGGGCCTAACATCCATAACGAACTTTCAAGTGGTATCAGAGCGGTTTTCATAAAATAAGTTTTTAAAAGCTTTTGAATTTTCGATCCATGGCTAATCGTAATTTTGCGGAAGGTTATTCAATCACTAGACCACCATTGTTTAAAAATATTACATTTGATTTTTGGAAAATTCGCATGTCTACTTTTTTGCAATCGATTGATTTTCGTATGTGGCATATGATTTTAACTTGTTATTCATCACCATCACGTATTGTTAATGGAATTAAAACTGATATTCCTTTTAATCAATGAAATAGGGATGAACGAATGGATGCTCAATTAAATGCAAAGTCTTTAAATTTTTTTTTGTGCTTTAAATTCTGATGATTTTTTGTTAGTTTCCACGTGCACTACTGGTAAGGAAGTTTGGGATAAATTGCACATCATATACGAAGGCTCTAATGAAATCAAGCAATGAAAGTTGAATATTTTAATTCATGATTTTGAAATGTTTTCTATGAAACCTTTTGAAACGATTTTAGACATGTATACAAGGTTTATTCAAATTACTACATCATTGCATGCCTTAGGAAAAGATTTTTCAAATTTTGAAAAAGTTAACAAAATTCTTCGTTGTTTACTTGAAAAATTCGATGCTAAAGTAGTTGGTATTTGTGAATAAAAAAATTTGAATGATTATTCTATTGATAATTTGATTGGCTCACTCATTGCCTACGAGCAAGGGTTGGGTCAAAGACTTTTTGATGCAGGTGAAACGATTGTTCTAAAAGCTGAAAATACGGAAAGAGGAAGTTTAGTTGGTGACGATAGCAATAACTTAGCAAGCAAATCACAAAGCTCACCAGTGCATAAGCAAAAGTGGAAGAAAGGTAAAATTGGTAAGGATGTCCATATTTCCACTGACACTATTTGCTTTCGATGTAGGAAACCTGGACATATGAAGAATACGTGCTCTAATGTAAGAATTCTTCCTACAAAAGAAAAGGGCAAGGCAAAGCTAAAGTTTAATTGGGAAAATAATGAAAAACACAAAATCTCATGGGCAGACATGGTGTCTGAAGAATCAGACTAGGAAAGAGATAATGGTTAAAAAGGGCTATTTGTGTTTTTTTTTCTTTTTGTTGCTTTTTGTTTTTCTTTTGTTTTCATTTTTTCTTTTATTTGTTTTATTATTATTATTCATATTTTTTTTGATCCAACACACACTCACTTTTCTAAAAATGAAAAATCTACTTCATAGTTTTTTCTTGAAATCTTTGGTTAGTTGCGATTGACTTCTCTAAAAATAGTCAAAGGAAGGAAACTCTTGATTTAAAATCTTTTTCATCTTTTAAATTGGTTTTTGAAACAAAATTTTTTTCTATCTCCCTACTTTTTATTTATCGTATAGGAATCTTTTGCAAGTCGTTGAATCTAACTCAAAATTTTCTTAATCAAGAAATTTACTTTGTCACTAAGATGGGTTTTCTTTTGTTTTTTAAGATTAAGAAAGGTAGCATATTCAAAAAATTGGTCAATGATGCAAAAAATAAAAGATGCGCAAAGCGCCAAATTGAAAAATATAGAATACACAAAGTGTATCAAAAAGATGCACAGTGCGCCAACCAATTATCAAGAGGCATAAAATGAGCCCACAAAAAGTTAATGCTTACCATTCTTGTACTTCTTAAAAAGCTTAAGAAAACTCTTGATACTTTCGATACTTGACTTTGAAAATCTTGATTCTTGATTCAACAATTCGTGTATTGATCTTCTATTAGATATATTTTATGGAAGGAGTTTTTGAAAAATGATTGTTTCTTTCTCTAATTTGTTTTATGATTTAGATATTAAATTAAAAAGTTTTTAAGCCTTTTTTAAAGAACTTGAGTTTGGATTATCGAATCTTGAATTTCTAACCTTTACTGGGCTATGCATTGTCAATCCAATTCTACTAAAATTTTAATTAAAACTAAGAGGTAACTTTCTCATTTTAAGATTTTTTTCTAGTTTTGAAAGTTTCTTTTTGTTTTCCGTGCCTTTTCTCTTTTTGATAATGTCCAAGGGGGAGAACGTACTTGTATCCCTTGTTTTCTTTTCAAAAATTTAAAACTACAAAAATATTTTTATCTCCCTTATTTTTTTTTAAAGCGGTATTCAAGTGAGGGGGAGATTTTTGAAAATTAAAAGAGAAATGTTTGTCATCATCAAAAAAAGGGAGATTGTTGCGGATCTATGGTTTATAGTTTTGATAATAGCGAACATTCCTTATTTTCCTACGATTGCCTTTTATACTAACGTTTCAGGTCCACACCAAGGTTTAAAATTGCGTATTCGGGTATTGAGGCGTTTTTCGTTCGTGAGGCGAGGCGTAAGCCTCAAGGCGATTTGAGGCGTAAGCCTCAAAATCAAAAAATTGCGTAAACATAAAATAATACATTTTGTATATACTAATGAGTAAATAATATATAAAACATAAAAATGCACAAGATAAATAGCAATGACATTAACATATCACATAAGAAGTTAGGAACTCACTAGTCATTAGCATTATCATCACTCATCAGTCATCACTAAGGGGGTCTTCATTTGAATCATCATTATGATGAGCTGCTCTCTCATCTTCCCCCTCTCCTATAGAGTCCAATATCTCCCAATCAGCTTCTTCTTCCTCATTATTAGTTATCTTCCTCTTCCCTAAATAGTAGAAATTTTTGAACAATATCATAATGAATAATAGTGTAATACATTAATAAAAGTTTAAGAAAAGAAAACTATATTATTTATATACCTTTTTTGATTTGTTCTTGAGTTGTGGTGGATGTGGATGCTTTAAGACCATCAAAGAAATCAACATTTAAATCTTCATCTTGTAATTCAGACGGCATCACTTCAACTTCATCATCTACAAACCACTCATCATCAGATGCCACATCATCGCAAAGCAAAGGATCTTCATCATCCATTAATCCTTTTTTCTTCAAATTTCTATCTCTGAGTCTCCTATTATACATAATGTATACCAGTGAGTTCATCCTCAATGTCGACAAGCGATTTCTCCTCTTTGTATGCACTTGGTTGTAGGTACTCCAATTCCTTTCACAGCCAGATGAAGAGCATGTCAAGCCCAAAACTTTCACAAAATTTCTACCTATTATAAATAAAGTTGCAATTTTTTACCTTTTAGAGTACTTTTTCAAACATTCTAGCACAAAATTTCTCTTCTCAGAAGTCAAACACATAAGTCCTCTGTAATTTTCTATTTCAGTTGCATGAACATAAGTTACAGTTTTTATTTGAATGTTATCTACTGGTATTGGTTCATTTGGTTTTGTATATGGAACAAGTTGCATTTCTGCTGGGACTGGCTCATTTGTTGGGATTGGATCTTTTGGTGGGATTGGATCTTTTGCTGGGATTGGCTCATTTGGTTCATTGGGGCTGTGGGGTTGGATATCTGATCTCTGTCTCTTATTGGAAGATGAAGAGTAGCTAATAGATCTTTTCTGAGGAACTACTTTTGCTCTGATCAATGTAATTATTGAGCTTGACCTCAATAACTCCAACTCTCTCAGTAAGATCTTCAAACTTTGTGCTCAGCCTGTCTTCAAATTCTCGAAAAAGTTTTGTGCATGTTTCTTGGCAGGATTTCATGATTGTTTCTTGTATAGACTGAAGTGCTTCAGCAGAAAAACTTAAATGTGGTTGCTGAGGAGATTGGTGGGACTCTTGCTGAGGAGGTGGGGTATGATGGGGAGATTGGGGGGTATGATGGGGAGATTGGGGGGGATTATTTTGATGGGTGGATATGTCATGAGGGGAATCAGGGGATGTAGGGCAGTCTGGTGGATATTTATCCACATTAACCATATCCATTTCTTTCTGGTTTACTGCCTGTAGGACATTACAAATCTGACTTTTCCTTATATTAGCAAATAAGTTAGTGATCACCTCTGTAGTATATACAATATCATCAGCCCATCGAAGAAAACGGGGCCTTCTGTCAGAATGCATAGGAGCATGAATAGTAGTATGCTCCAGGAACCAAATCTGCATAAGATGAAAGAAAATTTTAGCGCTCACATTGAGCCATTAAAATTTTGAATGAATTTAGCAGTGAGCACTTAGCACTCACAATTAGCAGAGGTACAAAACCGTTGATGTAACCTGCTGGCTTCTTATTTGAAATCTTGGAGGCTGCCTTATTAAACTCTCCAACTAAAAACTCCCTAATTGAACTAGCCCAGTTTATTGACAAAAAAACATCTGGACTATTTGCTATTCTTTGGATCAACCGAGGGGTTTTGAAGTTGTTAAGTTGAAAAAGTAAATTTGAAAATAAATACATGATAAACGTTCTTAACATAGTCTCCGGGGGGGTTTGCTTGTTCAACTCCATCATGTCATCCCTTATTTCCTTTGATGTAACTGAAGTATGTGCTAAGGAATGCCAGGATATTTCTTCTCCTTTATTTGGCAGACCAGTGAGAAGGGCCACTTCATCAGCAGTGAAAGGAATGGGTTGACCTTTTATAACAAAGCATTGTTTTGAAATGTCCCACCTTGAGATCAGCTCATAAATAAGAGGGACATTTTGCTCAAACCCAGGAAATTCCAAAAACTGTATCATCTTTAAATGTTTCAATCTGTCCTTGAGTTCAGGAGTAATTAGCCGAGCAAAGTTATCACAGATTGTTCGAAACGAAGAAACAAAGCATCTATAGGTAATTGGACGAACATATATCTGAAAATTGTAAAAAATGATAGATTAAAAATAAGTAAATGAGATACGCACAAAACAAGCACAACATACGCATAATATAAGCAAAGGTCACGCACAGTGCACGCATAACATACGCATATATTACGCACATCACACGCACATTGCAGGAAACATACAGCAAATTATACGCACGCATAAAGTACGCATAGTGTAAGCACTAAGTAAGCAACGTGTACGCATTGTGTACGCACAAAAGACGCATTGAGTACGCACAGACTACGCATATTTACTCGATGGTTAAAATTTTGTTAGGTTTTATGTTTCAAATCTCAACATAAATTTACCATATAAACCTGAATACAGAGAAAACACGATGGCATCACAGTATCGAACATTTAAAAAGTTTCGAGAAGCCATGCATATGCATAGAATAAGCATAAAATCGGAAGATCTTCAGACCCTTCAACGCGAACGCATAGCATAACCACAAAATACGCAATACGAAACAGAAAACATAGCATTAAGTTACCTTTTTCTTTGGGGGTGACGCCATCTTAGAAGAAACTGAGTGAAGAATGCTTGAAATTCCTCCGGGTGAATGCTTGAAAGTTCGAAAGTTTACTGTAACTTGAAAATCGAAACGTCGACTTCGACATTCGACCTTTACAAGGGTTTAAATGTTGATGCCACATCGACATTTCACTAGGCGCGCCACGTCGGCAACTAGGGGTCCGAACTGAAAAAAAAAATTAGGTTAAATTTTAAAAAGGCGACGCCTTAAATATATGAGGCGAGGCGCGCCTTATTGCGCGCCTCAGTTAACTTGAGGCGTAAGCCTCATAAACTAAACTTATTGCGTAGGCTTTGAGGCTTAATTGGTCGAAAATGCGCTGAGGCGCGCCTCAAGGCGCGCCTTTTATTGCGCAATTTTAAACGTTGGTCCACACGATCAGACTTCTATTTGGAACCAGTTCAAGTTTGGGTAGACTAAGTCTATGTCAGTTTGTAATCTTTTTCCTTTCTTGAGTCTGTTGTATTTGGTGTGGCTATAACTTAGTAGAAATTCTCTTGCTCCCTATATGATTTCTGTTTTTGGTAACATCGTCCGGGACGATATAAATATCGGCCTGGACGATCTGTCCAAAATCAGAAACCCTAATTAGGGCATCCTCATTAAGGCAGCCGTCAACTGATCGTCCTAGACGATACTTCTATCGGCCAGGACGATATGTTCAATTAAGAAAGAATCAGCCGCCATGATCAGAATAGGCATTAAATCTTTTAGGAAATCGGCCAGGACGATATAACCTTCGTCCAGGACGATCTAACTCAATTATGCCTAAAATGATCTGGTATCTTTGGAAAGAATTAATGGCTGATTGATACGATCAGATCGGCCAGGACGATCGTGAGATCGGCCGGGACGATAGCCTGGACGATTGACATCGGCCAGACTCTATTCAGGGCGATGATCAGGACGATTGAACTAGTTTTAAACTAATCGTCCAGGACGATCATGAGATCGGCCAGGACGATATAACCAAGTTTCTTCTGATCGTCCCATATCGTCCCGGGCTAATGAGCTTAATTTGTACTGATCGGCCAGGACGATATGCCTATCGTCCTGGACGATAATGTCGGCAACTTGCATTAATGAGCTCGTTTTGAGAGCTTCTATTTAAGCTTTGGCATGACACTTTGTAAGTGTCTTTGGCAGCCATTGTAGCTTCGTTCTTGTGGGGGAAACTTGAAGAGAGAGCTTGAAAGGGAGAGAGAAATGGGTGGATTTTGAGAGGGAGAAGATCCTGTGAGGGGGAGGAACTCAAGGGAGTGTGGTGGGGGATCCACACGGTTGCTCCGGCGAACTCGCACCTTAGTACCATTGGATTCAAGGCTTGTCTCGAGGTAAGTTCACCAAAGAAGAAGATCTATTTGGTGTCAAAGGACCCGGCGACTCCGCCGCACCGGGGAAGGTGGAACTGATTTTGTAAGGGCTTCTCCGCCTAGCTGTGGGGGCTAAAGGAGAGACACTTTTGTAGTGCAATACTTGGAGGGTGCCTCCAAGGAGTGGACGTAGGTCAAGGTTTGACCGAACCATTATAAATCCGGTGTGTTCTTTTCTTATTATCGCTTCCGCATTTATTTTTCTTCCGCACTTTATTTGTGGTGATTTTGGTTGGAGTTTTATCTTTAGTTTTAAAGTTTTCCAAATCACCTCTCTCTTTTAATTAACTTTGGGACTAAGTTCAAGAGGGCCTAACATCCCTAACGAACTTTCAGATGCAACAACTTCGAAGATGTAAATGTTTGAATTACCTCATAAGCAGATAACTCAAATACCAACTGGCCTAAATTAGATCACTAAATTTTGTTTAGAGATTAATTTTTTTTAGATTAGGGGGATGCTACTAAAATTATTTAAACTATAAAATTGAAGAGTTGATCTTCAAGGGAATTAATTTACTCTTATATTGATCTTATTCCAGTCATTTGATGTGTTCACATATATTCCCTATAGTTTTAATGTCTTAATTGTAATTCACTATCCTTTATCATAGATATCCCTTTGACCAAAAAAAGTATTAAGTACATTTTTTGTCAGATGTTTCTTTTAACTAAAATATTCTTCTCATTCACCTAAAATCACTTGACTAGTTGCCAGTGCATTTTGATTCATGATAGTTAAAATGGGTGGATTTGTCAAAAATTTTTGGCAAGGAGTTGAAGTTGAATTAGATTGCCAAGATGAACACTTGTTACCACCAAGGATTAAATGAAATATTGGCTCTAACAAAATTATATACCATCATGCTATAAGAGGAAGCTAGTTGAGCAATTGATGAACCTCAAATAGGGTACTTAAAATTGTAATTAATTATTTGAATAAGTTCAAGGAACTCTCTTTGCGGTCTTCTGAGTGGCCTTAAGTAGTTATGCCTAGGTTTATTAATGGACTAAAGCTTGAGCTACAAAGAGAATTCATGTTGTTTGCTCCAAAATCTCTAGATGATGTGCAACATAAGCTCTTGGAAATTGAGTGATGTCAATGTTATCTTGCTACTGCGAATGTTGGCAGTCACATTAATGCCACATAGGTGGATCTCTTGAAAATCAATAGCAATATTTTTAAATGGATATTTGTCTAGCCACATGTTTGTTCACATAAAACGGCAGCCTTCCGATGACCCGGTTAGGAAAGTAGAGGTATTAGATTTGACTTATGTAAAGAAAGGTAGAGGTAGACCTA
>JACXSL010001212.1:0-11198 GCA_019514585.1 Dendrobium officinale
ATATTAGATACATGTAGTATGAGTTTATGGAATATCATTTCATGTAACAAATTGCCAATATTTATGGATTTCATGCATCGAGTGTTTAAGGAATATTTAGATTGGTTTATTAATGTATTAATTCATGAAATTATGATGTATTCAAAATCTGAGGAGGAGCATGTAGTTCATTTAAAATTGACTTTGGAGACACTAAGAACAAAAGTTGTATGCTAAATTCTTGAAGTGTGAGTTTTGGTTGGCTTTTGTAACTTTTTTAGGGCACGTGGTAAAATAGGAAGGAATTTCTATGGATCCCCAAAAGGTCAAGTCCATAGTGAATTGTTCGATGACAATAACTGAGGTCCATAGTTTTATAGGTATGTTAGGGCATTAAAGGAAGTTTGTCAATGGCATTTGATAAATTGTTATCCCTCTGACAAGATTGACATAGAAGTTCATACAGTTTGATTGTTCCCTAGAGTCTGAAAAGAGTTTTTAGAAGTTGATAGAATATTTGGTATCATCTCTTATGTTGATTATTCTATCAAGTACTTAAGGATTCTAGGTGTATAGTGATGCATCCATGAAAGGCCTAGGATATGTGTTGCAGCTGGGTGGAAAAGTGGTGTCTTATGTATCCAGGCAGTTAAAGAAGCATAAGAAGAATTACCCAACTCATGATTTGGAGTTGGCAAAAATCATTTTTACATTAAAAATTTTATTATATTATTTGTAAGGTGTTAGATGTGGGATCTATACCTTACACAATAGTTTGAAGTATATTTTCACCCATAAGGAGCTAAATTTAAGATAAAGAAGGTGGTTAAGAGTATATTAAAAATTATGATTTGGATATTATTTATCTGCCAAACAAAGTGAATGTGGTTATTGAAGCCTTGAGCAAGAAATAAGTTGGAGTAGCAACCAGTTGCATTACTTTTAAGCAAGCACTGCTTAAGGAAATAGAAAGGTTCAAGTCAGAAGTTATGTATTCCTCTGATGTGCCTATTGGAATCATTTTTTGGATGTTATTTCACCTATCACTATAGGAAAATATTAAAGAAGATCAGAAGGTGGATGAAGAATAAATGTGGTAGTTGGATCTAATTCAATTTGAAAAGAGAATAAAGTTAGAGATGGATGAGTATGGTGTGTTTTTTGTGTAAACATGTTGAGGGTCCCAGAAAATATTTATCTGAGGAGAGATAGACTATATAAAGCCCTTTATTCTATATATATCATTCATCCTGGTAGCAATAAAATGTATCATGATTTGAAATGCATATTTTGGCGGCATAGATTAAAGAGGGAAGTGTATAGTTTGTCTCTAAATGTAAAGCATGTTAGATAATAATAGACAACAAGTAAAGGCCCAATGAGTTATTATAGCCATTATATATTCATGAATGGAAATGGGAGGAGATTCCTATAGATTTTTCTATGGGTTTTACTAGTTCTAAGCAAGGCCATGGTGTAGTGTGGATGTTATGGATAGATTGACGAAGCCCACTCATTTTTTACCAATGAGACAGAATGATTTTGTTGACAAATTAGCTCAAATGTATGTGAAGGAGATTATTAGGCTGAACGGGGTCCCTCAGGTTATCATTTTTTATCATTTACCTTGAAGATGTGGAGAGTTATTCAGGGGTGTCTCAGAATGAAGTTGAATTTTAGCATGGCTTTTCACCTACAAATGGATGAGCTATTTGAATGGGTTATTCAAATTTTAGAAGATTTATTGAGGCTCTATGTTCTGGAATTTTGTAGAAGATGGGAAGATCATATACCTCTGATTGAATTTGCTTATAATAATATATTCCAACCAAGCATTGGTATGACTCATTAGGAAGCTTCATATGGAAGAAGGTGCAGGACACCATTATCTTGGGTTGAGGTGGGAGAAACAAGTTTTAATTGGTTCTAAGCTGGCGGTTAGTTATACATAGAAGATAAGACTGATTAGAAAAAGGTTAGAAACAACTCAAGAAAAGAATAGAAAATATTTTGACTCAAAATATAAGTTTGTAGAATTTCAAGTGCATGATTTTGTGTATCTGAAAGTTAGCCTAATGAAGTGTGTAAGCATATTTGTAAAAGAATTCAACTTGAGTCATAGGTATATTTGACCATTTAAGGTTATTAAGAGAATTGATAAATTTGCATGCAAGTTGTTTCTTCTATGTGTTTGTGTGCATGCGTGCGTGCGTGCGTGCGTTCGTGTAATCCTAAATCTAGAATTTGTTGCTTTAACGAGAGGACTTGGGCCACACAACTTCCTAAGGCTACGTACTCAGCTTCAATAATGGATACACTATAGGAATATCGCATATTATCGGTGGATTTTTCTGTCGTATAAATTTTATTTTATGGCAGATTTTGTGAGTTTTCAGCAAATTTTCGATGGAAATCTTTGTGACAGAAAAAATCATGTCGCAAAATACGTTTCGCCAAAAAAAAATCAGCAAGAAAATTTTTTTTGGGGGAACTTATTCGTCGGAAATTTTTTCCGCCAGCTGTCTGGTGAAAATAATTCGTCGAAATAACTAAAAAAATAAACAAATTAAATTAACGAGTTGAATTGCATGCAGCTGCCCGCCGGACCTTATCCTGCCTGGCTGTGCACCAAACGGCATGTTGCCCGCCTACCCAGAGCTGCTCCCTAGTCTGCCCGTATTGAGCAGCTGCTTGCCCGAGCCTGCCCACCTGAGCTTAGAAGCATCCTGCCCGCCCACGCATTGGAGCTCCCGTTATTCAAACTGCAGACCTCCCTATTTGGATTTTAAGTGCTCAACCAGTTTGATGAGTAAAATGTATTATAAATCAAACTGTTTTAATTTTACATAGAAAATTAAAGAAATAAAAGTAAAATAAATTAAAAATTTATTTTAAAATAAAATAAATTAAAATATTTCAATTAACTATTAAATAAAATATTAAAATTAATAAATAATTAAAATGAGTTATTCAATTAAAAATTAAGTAGAATAAGTAATTAATTTTATAATAAATTAATTATTAATTTAGTTACTTTTTATGTTATTTAAAAAATACTTTAAAGTAAAATATTAAAGTTAGTAATAAATTATAATTTTATTATTTTAATTCTTAATTAAAATTATTTATTATATTAAAATTTATATATAATAATTTATCAAATAATTAGTTAATTAAAATAAATTATTAAATTTATAATTAATTAGAATAAGATGTAAATTATTAATTAGGAATATTTTTTTTTTCTAGAAAATTTTAAATCCGCCAGAAATTACGCTGGAAAATTTGCCAGAAAATTTGTCTAAAAATAATTAGAAAAGTTTAATATTTATCTGTCTGAAACCCGTCAGAAATTTCACCAGAAACTATTCCTCTAGAAATTCTGCCTATAATGAGTAATTTTCCGGTAGTGATATGGCAACTGAGTTCTATTTTCTACTGGACCAGGAGACTAAGGACTGTCCTATGAATTGACATATTCTAGAAGTGCTTTTTTTATTAATTAGGCATCTCATAAAATTTGAATCAGAATATCATATGTTTCAAAGGAGGTGCTATGCCTAGGAAAATAGCTTCATAAGTTTGTAGTTCCTAAGAGATACCTAAGAATTCTTATAACAGTAATCAAGTGGGACTCTTTTGAATTCGCCTAAAATCTAGTACAAAGACAAACACTAAACATAATATTAGGTCTATTAGAAATCAAGTAAAGAAGTGATCCACCTCTATATTTCTTTTGATCAATAGATTTTTCATTTGAATTCTTATCTAACTGAGCAGTGGAACTCATGGGAGTATTGATTGGCTTGGCTTTATCCATTTCATATTTCTTAATGATGTTCTTAATATATTTTGATTGATTAAGGAAAGTGTGGATCTCCGAAAGAGCATCGCTCGTGGGGAACGAACGTAGAGGGTACAACCGCACAATCACGTAGGACAAAATGATCGTAGGCCTCTACACTCGACACGAACAGGTTGATGGAAGGGAAGATTGGATTATGCATACGACTAACCATTGAGGATAGTGGCTGTCGCCAGCGCACACCCCGATGGGTAGTAATATACACGACCTAATCACGGATTTCCCCCACCCGATATGACAGCTCGAGTGGGGTTTAGTAGATGTGGGACCGAGTTTACCACGGGCGTAATCCCTCGTGGTTAATTACATCCCAGGCCGGAGCCAAAGAAAACTCTCGATTAAGGATCATACATTATCCCTTCCCAAGGTGGGATTGGCACGAGGGTGTAGACTAAGAAGTCCTACTCAAAGGGAAGAAAAGTCCCAAAAGGCTCAGTCAATATACGTGGCTTATACCAGCATTCGGAGGCTCTAGAGCACTATAGAAGAAACTGGAGAAAGTAAAATCAATCATTCAATCACATGCGTGAGAGAATGATGGAGGTGGCGTCATCCTGTGACGCAGATAAGTAGGATTTATGGTCCCTGAAAGGAAGGGACTTACCTACTATTTATGGCATATTACGAGACCGAATGTAGTAACCTCGAATCCTAAATCTAGATTAGGCTTAGTGTTCTACACAACACTAAGACCCGTGTCCTAGCTAAAACAGTGCAAAACCTCGATTTACCCTGGCCTGGATTGGGGAGCCAACTAACCACCTAATCGCTTTAAAATCATGATATCAAGTCATTTATGATAGATGTGAGGGTGGTACAGTTCTTTGGAAATAGGACCGACATCTAGAGAGTTTCTTAATTGGTCTTAAACTTATGTGGGGTGAATGCCCCTAACTAATGCTATTAAATTTTAAATTAGTTGGTTACTAATGCAATGCATGCTGGTTAAAGCTTACAAATCAGGTATGCATAAGATTAAAAAAATAGGCTTATAAAAAAAAAATTTAGAAAAGACTGGGTCTCCCTAGGTCCGGAACTTCATCCTCATAGGCTAGATTATCCGGACTCTACCCGTAGGTAGGGAGCTGTCTTATTAGAAGGAGAGAGAAGGATGCAGTAATATGCATGCGATCCCGAACGGTTCCAAAAATTCCCTAGGTTCGTTAAGTTTTTAGATTATTTAAAACTTAAATATTAAATTTTAGTTGTGGGTAGAAAAACTTTTATAGTCCTTAAAGAGCCTAATGATATCCAGGCGAAAATAAAAGCGACATGCAAGAAATAAACCTAAGAAAAACAGGCAATTTTTACTGCGTAATCAGGTAAGCACATCAATATAAATCCAGAACAATCAACTAAATGTCCATAGGCAAACTGCCCTTATTACAACTCAGATATGCAGAAAATAAAGTGGCCGGGCACCACTGCTAATAACCCGGATTTCTAAGCCTATGACAGACGCCAACAACTTTGAGTGGGATATTGAGTCTTCAATCTTCAGACTTATGGATATCTTCTCCTTGGACTCTTTGGATCTCTCCTCCTTAGACTCCTTGGATCTATCCTCCTTGGACTCCTTGGATCTCTCCTCCTTGGATCCGTCGTGGCTTGAATATCCAAACGAAGAGACAATTCTCCCCTTTAGGGAGCATTGCCTTTTCTCTTTGGATATCTAAAGCCATCCAACTCGATCTTCCAAATAGAAGATGACCCTCCCCTTTAGGGATGCCTTCTTCTTTTGGAATCCGATTTGGATAAGAACATCCCAACTCACAGTTGTTTTCACAACTCTTAACAATTATTACAAATTTTTATATAAATTGGAAAGCAGAAAAATTCTAAGGGACTTGCATGGTTATCCTAATAAAAATCCCAAGCAGTTTATATGAAAATAAAACTCAACCCATTGAAGCTGTGTCAAGCTATGCTCTTAATTATGAGGGCTAATCAATCCACCTGTAGCAGTTATAATTATTTTTATTTAGCCCTCATTTATTTAGGGAGGCTAAGCAAGAACTTTCAAAAGATAATATTATAAATCATAACAGTGCCCCCCTTTTATTAGCTTGAGCATGGCCACCTACATGGAAGAATAGTATATGTATATATGGTGCTCCTAACCTAGGGGTAGATCTAGCTCTCATCACATCATCCACAGTGCAGTAAAAGTAAACAAACACAACAATTCAATTTCATACAGCATGCAGTAAAATCATCGAAAAGCTCCGGCACCCAGCAGAAAAATAAGCATCGGCCTAGCCTAAGTCTAGAAGTGGTGCCCTAACAAACAATTCTACGTGTGTGTATGGCTGGTGTGGCTTGGATATGTCCTAATATGGATATTTAGTTAAAGTTACCTAAAATTCAGTTTTGTTATAGGCCAGAAAAGGAAATTTTTGTTAAAGTCAAAGTTTTAATGGATTAAGGTTCATTTTAGTTAATTTAGTTTGTTGGATAGTTTTAAAAGCTTAAGGTGATGATATTTGAAGTTTAAATTATATTAGCCAATTTTGGAAAGTCCCGGGTCCTCCTAGGTGCTAGGTTGAGGGGGTCCAAAAAGTCATTATAGGGAATAGGATAAGTCTGGGTCTCTATAACGAGTAGTTATCTAGGTAGTACACTGAATTTGGAAAATACTAGACCTATTACGAGTAGTTATGTAGGTAGTACACTAAATTTGGAGTTTTTTCTTGGCAAAGTTATGAATTTTCTAAGTTTTGGGCCCTCGACTCTAGGATGGGGGTTGACCAAAAGTTGACTTTCTAATTTAGGTTGGTTTCTGGAATTCTAATATTTTAAATAAATTCTAGACCCTAATAGGAGTCTAATTCGAGTGAGTTTGCCTAATTTGGAATTTTTTACAATTAGTTATAAATTTTCTAAGTTCATGGTATTTATGAATTATCTAAATTATCTAATTAAGGACTGATTTTATGGTTTTGATCCAAATCAGCTCCAAACAGATTGGAATCACCCCCAAAGGTAATGGATGACCTGATAAAGTGATCCCAAGTGTTTGGGGAAATTTTAGAATTTTTAATAAAATTTTAATGATTTATTAGGGGCAAAATGATAATTTCCATCTAAGTTCAAATTAAGGGTCAACCTAAAGTCAAACTAAGGAGCCCTATTTATATAAAGTCAAAGGGTCATATTCTGGTTAGTTCAAGCTATTTTGGGTATTTTTCTAACCTAAAATGGATTTTTTGTAATTTTTAGAAGGTCTGCAGGGCTCTATTTAGCAGATTAATTAGGGTTGGTTAATTAAAGGGTCTAACAAACCCTAAAATTTTTTAGAAAATTCTGGGATGTTCAAGATGTCTCTCTAAGTTTAAATTTTAAAGTTTTCATGTCAATCAGTTATCTACCCTAGCCCCTAAAAAATTTCTAAGTTCGCTAGACGAGTCCCTTAACTATTATCCTTAGGGTGTCGCTACGTTATAAAGGTTCAAATTGAAGTTCACACTAACCCTCAAGGTAATAATACATGGGAAACATACAAAAGTAGTAAACACATCGTGTCCTTAGATCTAGGAGAGACTAAACTAAGTGCTCGTGGTACAGCCTACACATGCAAACTACGAAAATTAAGAAAGTAAACACACCTAAAGAAGGGATTAATGAATGATTGGAACTCAACCATCCATTAATCCACCTCCCCCATGATTGCTCTTCATACATAAGGTCCATGTTCAAAATTCCATGCGTAGTGGATCTCCCAAAATTAGGGATTTAATTATAGGTAGTTTTAAAATGATTTAAATACATGTAAATATATGTAGATTTTAGAAAATAACATAATTAAAAATAAATCAATTCATATCTATATAAGTATAAAGGAGATCCATTTACCATCTAATTGAGGTTTGAAAATGATTTGAAATTAATTTATAGTTTAAAAATAATTAGTATAATAGTTATTTAAATAATATTAAAAATACTCAAAGTAGCAATGTAAGACAGATTTCTGTCAAACAGCAAGAATTAGTTTTTAAGAATAATTTTAAAATAAATTAGACATTTTTCTGAAAAATTCAAGGGGTTGCACCCCGAAAACAGATTTAAAACGGAAGAGATATGATTTTTCTAAGTTTAATAAAATAAAAGGGCATTTTAAAATAGTTTTAAAAATAGTAACATTTAAAATAATTATAAAATGATATTAATTTAAAAATAATTAAGTTTAGAACAATAATTTAAAATATAATAATGATATCTTAATTACTGCTATTATTTTAAGTAATTTAAATAATTAAAAATAACTATAGTAATGTTTAATCATTAAAAAAATACTTTTATATTTAAATAATAATAAGAATAAATCAATAATAATGATAATACAATTAAATAATATTAAAACAATAAAATAGTATAATAATAGTATTTTTTAATATAATAATAATAATAATAATAATAATAATAATAATAATAATAATAATAAATAATAATAATAAACAATAATAATAATTGAAAATAACATTAATTTAAAGAAAGAATAATAATAATAATAATAATAATAATAATAATAAAATAATTAAAATAACAGTGAGTAGAACTAAATATATTTTAAAATAATAGTAATCCTAATATACTAATAATTATAATAAAATAATAAATAATTAAAAAAATTTTTTTTTTTTTCTATTTTTGAAATAACTAAAAATATAATTATAATTTTTAGATGAAAATAATTTTATAATAAAGAGAACAAAAATACGCTCGAAACGAGGTATTGCGCGCGAAGATCAGAGCAAAAACAAATTTTTTATGAATTTTAAAACATTTTTGTTTTAAAATATACTTAAAAATTAATTTAACACTAATAATTCCTAATTAATTAAAACGGCGGCGATAGGTGGCGGGCTCCCATTGGATCCGTGGTTCTAGGCCGATGACTGCGCTACCGCAATCATTGGCCTTGATTGACCAATCATGCGGCGGTGGTCCCGCTAAGCCACTCATCCACGTTGGCTCGTACACAGGCCGTCCGATCGCCGCTTGATCCGAGCAGAAGGCTCAGATCTCGGTGGAACAAGATCCGAACGCCTGAGTGGCATACACGGCTGCACCGAACCACGGTACAACATGATCCGAGCTGTTGATAGGCGGATCAACGGCCCAGTACGAGTCTGGCTCAGACTGACGGGAGACCGAGCCCTAGAACAGAAAAATGCCTTGTTCTCTCGATTGGATGGACAAAATTGCATGAAATTTTAGATTTAGACTCCACACATGAAGAGCAATGATGGGGTATTGTTCGTCTGGGTTATAAAGTGCTTTTTGAAAAGCTATTTAACTTCATTTGTTATAGCTAGGGTTTAGAATTTTACAGTGGTTGTTAAATGGTTTGACCCGTATGTAGGCTTGTTGCACTTGTAGACTGTCCACGCTCCTTTTTGTAGAAGACATCAAGAGCTCTCGACGTCTCGATCGCACACAAACGGAATTGGAAGTCCCTTGGCCTTGGTTCGCCGGAGATCTCACCGCCGACGACTCTAACGGCTCAGTTCTAGCTTGGGGAAGGTGGAGGGAACCTAAGGGAGCTCTCACACACGAAATATTTCGGGTTAAGAGCTGCTAGATCGGAAGCAAGAGCAAAAATGTCCCTCTCTTCAGCCCTAATTTTCTCCTATTTAAATGTCTAAGCTCTAGGCCAACGGTCCAGATCTAATCAAGGTTGAATTAGGAGGGAAATTAGAGCTAGGAGGCCGTGGGTTTTGAATTCAAAACCCATGGGAATTAATTAGAGCCATTAAACCCATTAATTAGGCCTTAAATTCTCCTAAATAGGTCGATTTGACCTATTAGGAGCCATGGTTGACCAACTCCACGTTTGACTTGGTCAAACCAGTCACCCAAGGGAAGAGTGAATGGAGCCATGGAAAGGTTTAGATGCTTTTGAAATTTATTTAGGCTCTAAAGGGCCTAATGGGTCAACCAGGTTGACCCAGGACTCATGTCTGAGCTCAACAAAGTCAGTCTGACCATCAGAGTCCAATGGAGTGGGGAATTGGCTTGAGAAGCCCCAGAATTGGTTTGAAATCAATCAGAAGGAAATCAGGGTCAATTTGGGTCAACCCTGGTTGACATGGTCAACTAGGTTGACCCAGAACTTGGTTTAGGCTCAACAGACTCAGTTTGACCCACTGAGTTGATTGGGGGTGGTCTTGGGCTCTGGCTTGGTCAATTTGACTAAGTCAACCTTCAAGACCCCAAGGATCTGGCAAAAATCGAGGTCAACAGAAATTCCATCATCCTTCTGCCTTATGCTAAATCCAAGAAAGTAGTTTCAATTCTCCCATCATACTCATCTCAAATTCCTTATTATTTTTAAAAATTCATCACATAGATTTTTATTAGAAGACCAAATAAAATATCATCACTGTATATTTGAATAATGAGTAGTTTATCTCCTACTTTTTTCAGAAGCAAGGTGATGTCTACTCTTCCCTTAACAAATGTTCTTTCTAGTAGGAATGTGCTTAGCCTTTTATGTCATGCTCTAGGTGCTTATATTGACTTTTTTAATTTGAACACATGATTAGGAAATTATGAATTTTCAAAGCCTAGGGGTTGTTCAACATACACATCTTCTTTTATTACCCTATTCAAAAAGGCACTCTTAAAATCTATTTGGTATAGTTTGAATCCCTTAAAACAAAAAAAAGACTAGTGGTACCTTAATGGCTTCCAATCTAACTATTGGGGCAAAGATCTCTTCAAAGTCAATCCCTTCTATTTTTTCATACCCCTTAGCCACCAATCTTTCCTTATTCCTCATCACTACACAAGAATCATTCATTTTATTTTTGAAAAACTATTTAGTTCCAACCATACTCTAGTCATTAAGTCTTTCAACTAGCTCCCAAACATCATTCCTTAAAAATTTATTTAACTCTTCTTGTATGGCTAGAATTCATAATTCATCAGATAGGGTTTAATTATTTTGGTGAGTTCAATCATTAAAATGAAGGCGAAGTGGTTTACTTTTTTTACTAAGTTCATGCTTAGTTCTAACACCTTTAGATGGGTCTCCTAATATTAGTTCTTTAGGATGACTTGAAGAATATCTCCATTCTCTAGGCATTGTATTTTTAGGTTCTACCCTTTCCTCCAGATTCATAGTTTCTAATCCTTGAGTGACTTCTTTAGCCTCTCCTTCTTCAACTCTAGAACATCAAGAATTATCATATTTATCAAATACAGCATGAATGGTCTCCTCAACTACCAGTATTCTTTTATTAAAAAATTTATAGGATTTTCCAACACTTGAGTAACCTAGGAACACTCCATCAGATTTGGGGTCAAACTTTCCTGGTACAGATTTCCCATTATTTAGAATGAACACTTTACA
>JACXSL010000031.1:0-28000 GCA_019514585.1 Dendrobium officinale
TTTCTTTTCTTTAAGGTTAGGTGTAAGTCCCCGTGCTTCCTTTCCTTAGGATTAGATCTACTAGTGGTGGAGCAAGCCCCTTGTGGCACCATCCTAGCATATAAAATCAAATTTCGGGTTAGATAGCTTTTGCCGAATCCTTAGAGATTCTGGCAGACTATCTCCTTGGCTAGTTCTCCTAGTTAGATGTGAGTCCCTGTGCTTTCTATCTAGGTTAGTCATTGAATACCCAGTATAAATCCGATCCGATAGGAGTAGGTGTGAGTCCCTGTGCTTCCTACCTCCTAGGATCTCGACTGACTAAAGGTGGAATTAAGCCTGTTGGGCCCCACATAGTCTAGTCATTTCTTTTCATTAAGGTTAGGTGTGAGTCCCAGAGCTTCCTTTCCTTACGATTAGACCCACTAGTGATGGAGCAAGCCCCTCGTGGCACCATCCTAGTTTATACAA
This sequence comes from Dendrobium officinale, assembly GCA_019514585.1. Taxonomy (NCBI): domain Eukaryota; kingdom Viridiplantae; phylum Streptophyta; class Magnoliopsida; order Asparagales; family Orchidaceae; genus Dendrobium; species Dendrobium officinale. Next base: position 451 of record JACXSL010000031.1, read on the forward strand.
ATTCGATCCTTTAGGAGTAGGTGTGAGTCCCTATGCTTCCTATCTCCTAGGATCTCGACTAACTAGTAGTGGATTTAAGCCTCTTGGGCCCCACTATAGTTCAGTCACCTTCTCTTCCTTAGGGTTTAGGTCCCTTCCTTCCCTTAGGATTAAATCCACTAGTGGTAGAGTACGCCCCTTTTGGCACTACCCTAGTAACAAACCCAAATTCGATCCCCTGTAGTCAAGATTTCTTCCTTTCTATATGATCACTCAATCTTCTAGGGTTAGGTCTTCCCTTTCCTTAGAATCAAATCCAAACTCAATCCTCTAGGGTTAGGACTTCCCTTTCCTTAGAACCAAAATCAAAACTCAATCGTCCAGGGTTAGGTTTCTTCCTTCCCTTTGGATTAGATCTACTAGTGGTAGAGTATGCCCCTCGTGGCACTACCCTGGTACCAAAATTAAATTCAATCTTCTAGGGTTAGATCTTTTTCTTCCTTAGAATCAAATCCAATTTCAATCTTCTAAGGTTAGACTTCCCTTTCCTTTAGAATCAAAAATCAAATTTGATCTTCTATAGTTAGGAATTCTTTCTGCCTATACGATCATCCATAATTTTCTTTCCTTTAGGGTTAGATATCTTCTTCCCTTAGGATTTGACCCACTGGTGGTAGAGTACGCCCTCCGTGGCACTACCCTAGTATCAATTCAAACCTTGATTCCCCAGGGATTAACTTTTCATTCCCTTAGGATCAAAATTCGAGACTTGATCTTTAATCTCGGTCAACGCCAATATGTGCAATAGAATTTCATTCTATCACACATATTGGGGGTCCATTTGTTGACCTCATTTTTGTATGAGGTCACTTGGACCAATCTTGACCCTAAACCAATTCAATTTCCAAATCAATTCAAACTCTAGGATCCTCCTAGAATCCTGACATTAGGATCTACTCTAGACCTCTAGGACCCTTCTAGAAGTCAGACTTTAGGATCTACCTAGATCATAAGTCAATCCAGATATCTAATCAATCAAATCCAAAATTTCAAACCAAAATCCAATGCTAAAAGGCCAAGTCCCGAAGGCCTTTTTCAACAAATTTTCAAACACTTCAAAAACCTATAAAATGGCCTCCGATTCAGAGTCTGTCAGTTGCATACTGATGGGGCATGTCTCTGGAGGCAACCCTCCAAATTTGAGCCCATTCTGAGGTCTCTAACCTCAAAAACTAAATCAAAATCCAAAGGATGTAAAACCTTCAAATATTTACAGCCTATGCCACTGGACCTGTCCCATAGAAGTTTCTGACCTTAGAGCCTTCACCAAAGCCTCTAATCACCTCTAGACCATTAATCCTGACATGTTGAACAATAAACTGAATTTTTTCTACACTCATTTCAGCCCCAAGGGGCCATGAGCCCAAAATGACCAAAATACCCTTATGGGGCTCAAATAGGCATTTCAAACCAAATGACTTCCAAATTGCTTGGAACTTCTTCCAATAATTTTCAAATATCAAATCAAACTTGTTGGACCCAAACCCAGACCTTGGGTCAACCTGGTTGACCAAGTCAACCTAGGTTGACCAAACAGACCCTTAAAGGCCAAAATAGGTATTTTTGACCAAATTGACTTTCCAAACCTTGGAACCACTTTTAATAGACTCAAAATATTATAACAATCTGATTGAAACCAAACTCACCCCTTGGGTTAATCTGGTTGACCCAGTCAACATAGATTGACCCAATGAACCATTAAGAGTTCTAATGAGTCGTTTCAAACCATTTAACCAAATCAATGTCTTCAAACTTTTAAACTCATTCCACTTAATGTCTCAAACATTTCTAAACCTATTTTGAGTCAAACCCAAGTCAAGTTGACCAAGTCAACTTAATAATTTTTGTCAAATCTACTCCAAACTCCCATACCAAAATCCCTTCATTTGGCCTTTGCTCTAAATCAACTTAACTAGCTCTTGAGGTCATTTGACTGCCACCTCAACAGTCAACATGGTCAGTTGACCAGTCAACACATGGTCAACAAACCCTTAAGTAGCCAAATCTCTTGGCCTAAGCTACTCCAACTCATTTGAACTCCCCCTATAACCCCCATCACTTCAGCTCCTGAACTTCTCCTCAGGCCACATCAGCTGCCACATGGAAGGGAGAGCAGTCAATTTGTCAAATCAAGGGCTTAGAGTGGTCAAAACTAGTCAAAGCACCACTTAAACTTAATCTACACTTCCCTAACCATCTCCAGCTGTAGGGACCTTCTCTAGAACCTTCCTTAAGCTCAATCCAGCCCTTGGATCCAAATCCAACAGCCCTTATCACTCCATGTGTCCAAATGGGGACCAAAGAGGCTTTCCACCTCATTGTCCTTGCAAATGTCCTTGGCCCCTGATCCCACCTACTCCTTGGACAGATGGAACTCATCTAGGAGCTTACTCAAGCAATCTAAACCCTCCATTCAAACTGGAAGGGTTTGAATAGGGTAAAAGCAATGAAGTGCCTCTCATTCTAACATCTTCTCTCTCTCTCTATCCCGGCCATCCCAGAGCTCAAAAACATTTCTTTTGAGCTCCCCAGGAGTCCCTCTTTATTTCCCACGTCAAAACCCGGCGGTTGGAGGCTGCCGCCGGCGAGCTTCCCGGCCAACCGAAGCATTTCCCGTTCAATCGCTTCTACCGCTCGATCCATACATTATCAAGGAAAGAGATCTTCTACAAAAAGGAGCGTGGACAGTCTACAAATGCAACAAATCCAAAAGCGGTTCAATCCGTCCAAAAATCAAGGTGAAAATCTTAAACCTAGCTTAGGACACCTAGGTTTAATTAGCATTTTATTAAGAGCATATTTAATATATTTATAATATATCCCAATTATTTCTGTTCATCTAGGACACCTAGATTTTAAATTTCAAGCGATTTAATGCATCGGATCGAAAGAACGAGCCAAAAAACGAGTTCTGGGGCGTGTTGAGGGTCTCGTTCAGGTCTATGAACCTTTAGCCGTTGATCGTCTGATCAACGGATGAGGTTTCGTTTATCAGCGTTCGGTCCGACGCAGTTTAGCCGCTATACGCCGAAATCCCTGTGCGACGGCATCTGGGCCTTTGATCCAGAACCGCGGGATCAAATCCCGCCGTCTGATCCTTTCCCGTAAGATCAGATTGCGGGATCTTATCTGAGCCCTTGATCTTGAACGGCGGAGGATCGAAGGGCTGTGATTCGCCGCTGAGCTGGTTAAGTGGAGGGCCCAGTTTGACCGCCGCCTTCCACGCGGCTTAATCACGCGCCGCCGCGTGTAAATCCAGAATTAAAAGTTTTTTTTTAATCATATTTAAATGCAGAACCTTTAAAAAATCATATAAAATTAAATATATGTCCAAATTTTTAATATAGCCTATCAAACTTCTCAGAAAATTAAGATCTTTAATTTAAAATTAAATTTGATTTTAAATATTGTATATATTAAATTATTTGAATTATTAAATAATTCTTATTAATTAAAAATTTATTGAAATACTTTAAAATATTCAAAATTTAATTTTTTTTAAGTTATTTTCTTAAATATTCAAAGAATACAATTAAAATATTTAACCTAAATTAAAAATTAATCTGATATATCATATATATGTTAAATAATTTTAATTACATAAAATTTGAATTTTAAGTAATATTTAATTCTAATAATTTTTTCAAAAATTCAAAGAATCCCTATTTTAAATCATCTTATATTATTAAAATATCTTCAAATATGTTTTTTAAAACTATTTTAAAACTAGTTTTGATACTTATTCAAAAACTATTTTAAATTACTTTAAATTTTCTAGAATTTCTAAAACTAATCTATTTTCTAGATATTAAAATTAATTTTAAAACTATATATGTTAAATTTGAGAGAGCATTTGAGAGATCTCTTGAAATTTTAAATTTAGATTGAGCTTGAATGAATAGATTTTGATGGGGATGATTAGTGGATGATTACCTTAATTAGCCACTAATCAAATTGTTAATTATTCAAGTTTATTTTGTCTCATGCATGCGTAGGGAGCACACACTTGCACATAGTCTTAAGGCTCTCCTAGATTTAGGGTTTGAGTGTGAATGTGATGCTTGCATCTGTGTATGTTAGTCCAAGGGTTAGAGAGAACAATTGATTTAAACCTAACTAACCTAGTGACATCATTAAGGACAATAATTAAGGACAAGGGTAGAAAACTTAGAGAAATTTTAATAATTAGGATACACACCCTTTTGACTTGAAATTTCAATTATTTGAACTTAGTGACACGTACAACCACTAGAAAAAAATTTTAACTGTTTTTAGACATTGTTAAGCCCCCTAATTAAATTTCCTAAGTTTAAGTCTTAATTAAGCCATTAAACTTCCAGAAAATGTAATAAATCCATTTCAATCCCAAAAATTATGTACAACCCCTCAAATTGACCAAAATTAAAACCTTAATCAATGAAAATTAAAATCCCCTTGAATTGACAGCAATTTAAACCTTAATCTAATTTTAAGTGAAAATTAATATTTTATTAATATAATTAATTAATAATTATTAAAAATTCCAAAAATTTCCCAAACACTTGGGAATCTCTCCTTAGGTCATTCATGACCTTTGGAGCTGATTTCAAGAAGTTGGGATCTCATTTGGAACAAAATCACAAGAAGCCCTTTAATTAAATTTTTTTTTGAAAATTCTAATAATATACATAAACTTCAAAACCCTCATAACTAATTCAAGAAAAACTCCAAAATCACCCAAACTCACTTGCATTCAACTCATAATAGGGTCTAATATTTATTAAAAATATTAAAATTCCAGAAATCCTTCAAAATCAAAAAGTCAACAAATCGGTCAACTCTAGGTCAAAACTAGTTCAAAACTTCAAACCTTCGTAATAAAATGTAGAAAAATCCGATTTCAACGTACTTACCTTCTAATTGATCGTAGCAAGGTCTAGTATTTTAATAAAATACAAACATTCCAGAAACATGCTTAATCAAAAAGTCAATTTTTGACCCTTTAATTAAATGATTAAAATATTCATAAAAATTTATAAAACTCAAATTTGTCTTAAAACCCCAAAAATGATTAATCAACTTTAAAAATCAGCAACCAAACACTTCTAATAAAATTTATTAACACTTAAACCCTTAATCAACCTAATCTACTTAATTATACCGGGTACCACTGGGTAACCCAGGCCTACGAGGCTATTAACTTAGCCCCAAGGAAGGTGAAATAAACTTCACGGCCTCGGTGTGAAACAAATGTGGTATTCAACAAATAATTAAATAAATCTTAAAATTAACCTTAAGCCATTAATACTTGAATTTAAACTTAAATCCCTTAAGCCTTTCAACCAATCGAACCTTAAGCAACTTAAATCTAATGATCCTATTTAGGACATATCAAAACCACACGACCTACCTCACACACTTTAGATGTTGTGCTAGGATCACCGACTCTAGTTTTAGGATAGGTCGGTGTTTTACTTTTTCTGTTGTGTGCCGGATTTTCGTAGCTTTCACTGCATGCTGTTTGCTAGTGTAGAATTGTTGTGTTTTTTTTACTTGCTTTCTGCACTTTGTGTTTGATTGTGCGTTAGACCTACCCATAGGCTAGGAACAAAATATATATATTTGTGCAATCTTATGCAGGTGGCCATGCTCATATAAGGAGCTGAAAACTAAAGGGGGCAGTTAATAAAAAAATATATAACTCTTTGCACAGGTACCTGCCGCGCTTAAGACCCCCTTTAAATAAAAAGAGCATGGCCAAGTGTGGCAAAAAAAAATGCATTTTAATTTTCTATATTATAACTGCTTGGGATTGATTATATAACTGTTGATTATTAGGATAACCCTACAGGATTGAGTCTAGATTTTTGTTTTAAATTTGAGATGTAAATTTGATTAAGGTTGTAAATATTTTGAAATGACTTAATTTTGGGATATTACTATCCAATTTGAATTCCAAAGAGGAGAAGACATCCCTAAAGGGGAGAGTCTTCTTCCATTTGGAAGTCAAATTAGGATACTTTTTAAATATCCAAAGAGGAAAGATAACACCCCGATTAAGGGGGAGTTTCTTTTCATTTGGATATCCGGAACCGACGAATCAAGATGTTCGTGACAAGACGAATAAATGGACAATGAGAAGAATCCCAAAATTCAAAGTCATTTGATTTAGGATTAGAAATCCGGGTTGTAGTCAGTGGTGCCCGGCCACTTTACTTTCTTGCAATTCTGGGATGTAATAATAAGGGCACTTGCCTATGGACTTTCAATTTGAATAATTAATTTAGTTGATTTATTTAATTGATTGCGCATTAGAAATACCTGTTTTTCTAGTCTTTTTACTTGCATGTCGTATTTGATTTGACCTGGAGTACGATTCTAGGCTCTTAAGGACTTAATAATTTTTTTTTTACTTAAATTAAATTAAAATATTTAGGCTCATATAGAAATTCTAACGAATTTAAGAAGTAAGCCCGGGACCGCCGGGAGTCCTCATTTCATAGCCTTAATTCAAATTCAATCTTTTAATCGAGTCGATCAGCATGCATTAGATTAATAACGAATTAAATCTTTAATTACATTAGCTTAAGCATTAAACCCCACATAAGTTTAAGGGACCATTTAGGATCCGCTCTAGATGTCGGTCCCATTCTCAAATACCTTTCTTAAATAACGTCCCTACCACTCTACAAAAAAGACCGGACTCATATTTTAAATCATTTAGGTGGTTTAGCTGGCTCCCCAATCCAGGCCGGGGTAAGACCAGATTCGCATTGCATTAGCTAGGTTCGGGTCAACTTTTAGTACCCAATTTAGACTTAGGTTCTGAGGCTGGCTCGGGCCATAAGACCTCAACTTCTGGGATTTGAATCCCACTTTCTAATAAAATTGACCACTCAAACTAAAAATTTCTTGCAATCAAATATAAGCCTAACAATTAGGATAGACTGAGGTGTTTTCTGAAGTAATTCAGAATCTCAAAGCACCTCCTACTTCTCTTCATTTGACTTCAGAAATAAGTGCTCAACATTGAACCAATCCCATTTGAAAATTCCTATCATCTCTCTCCTTTGATATCAAACTTTGAAAATCTTAAATAAAATTTACACCGCTATTTTAATCGAGAGTTTTCGTAGGAAATTTTATTTCCTACGATGTAATTAACTACGAGGGCTTGCGCTCGTAGGAGATTTAGAAATCCAGAAATTATTTTCAAAACCAATAATTTTTCAAAACCTCTAATTAATTTTCTTTGGGAAAATCAAACCCGACGATCATTATCGCCATTTTCGAACGATCCATAATAATTGATATCTTCTTTCTTCGGAGAGATATATCAATTATTATCGTGGTTTCGATTATGAAATTAATGATCATTTATCCGAATTAGAATAATCAAGCAATTGGTTAAAGTCCATTTTGATCTTCCGGGGTCGAATGTAATTTTCCCTTTGAGTTTGATTACGATAATTCGGATACGATTATAATTTTGAAATTCGAACCCATTAGGGAACGATATGTTCGTCTTTTGAGGCGATATATTGTTCATAATAGAGTGTTCAATTTCAAAATTCAAAATTAAATATTCCCATAGAAAATTAATATACTTTCAAAACTATATATACTTAAATATATTTTTTTAATCAATAAAAAGAGCAATTAATTTTTTTGCATTTAAATTTATAAATTTCAAATTGACCAAAAAATATGACTGTAAATATAATATGAATGATAAAGAATAATATAAAATTAATTTTCATTGTAAAATCAGATTAAATGTATTTATCTTAAAAGACAAGCAGAAAAATGAATTAGATTTATATTAATTTGATATCTGACATCGATGCCTTAGGATAGACGATAGACTAAGCGGCGAAGCACAGAGGAAAAGAAGAAAAAATTAAGAAATGTAAAAAAAAAAGAAAAAAAATTGAAAGATCAAAATGGAGTTTAATCGATTGGATTGACTATGATAATTTAGATACGCTTGATCATTAATTCTCTGATAATCAAACACAATAATAATTGATATATAATCTATCGAAGAAGAAAGTATCAATTATTATTATCGATCGTTCGAAAATGACGATAATGATCGTTGTATTTGATTTTCCCAAAGAGAAATTAATTAGAGTTTTTTGAAAAATTGATTTTTGTTTTGAAAAATAAATTCTGGGTTTCTAAATCTCCTACGAGCGCAAGCCCTCGTAGTTAATTACATCGTAGAATTTGGAATTTCCTACGAAAACTCTCGATTAAAATAGCGGTAGAAAATTTTATTTTAAGATTTTCAAAGTTAGATATCAAAGGAGAGAAATGATTAGAATTTCAAATGGGATTGGTTCAAAATTGAAGACTTATTTTGGAAGTCAAAGGAGAGAGAAGTAAGAGGCATTTGAGATTCTGAATTACTTCAGAAATGCCCCAGTCTATCCTAAATGTTGGGCTTATATTTGATTGAAAGAAATTTTTAGTTTGAGTGGTCAATTTTATTAGAAATTTGGGATTCAAATCCCAGAAGTTGAGGTCTTATGGCCCGAGCCAGCCTCAGAACCTAAGTCTAAATTGGGCACTAAAAAATTAATGCCCCCGAACCTAGCTAGTGCAATGCGGATCTGGTCTTACCCCGGCCTGGATTGGGGAGCCAGCTAAATCACCTAAACGATTTTAAAATAATGAGTCCGGTCTTTTTGCAGAATGGTAGGGATATTAATTAGAAAATTTTAGAGAAATGCTTAATTGACCCCTTTAACTTATGTCGGGTATTTGATGTCTAAATAAATGCAATTAAATATTAGACTCCTTTTAATTTGTTACTAATGCGATGCATGCTAATCGACTCGATTAAATGCAAAATCAGTATGTAGCAGTTTAAAAATTTTGGCTTAGAAAATAGATTTTTCCCTAGAGATTGCATAACATCCCCTTGACAGATCGGCACCCTCATAGGCCAGGTGGTCTGCCAGAACCCGCAGGCGGGGAGATGTCTAACAAGGAAGAGAAGTTATAATATGAATGCATGAAAAACCCTCGGCGAGTCCGAGCTTACTTCTTAAGACCGTTTAGAGTTTCTATCTTATCTTAAAAATTTTATTTAATTAAAGTAGAAGAATTTTTTGACAGACCCCTAAGAGTCTAAATTCGAATTCCAGGCTAAATCAAATGCAGCATGCAAATAAAAAGACTAGAAAAGCAGGAGTTCTAATGCGCAATCAAATTAAACAAATCAATCAAATTAAATTTATCAAATTGAATGTCCATATGGCAAGTGCCACTTATTATTACATCTCAAAAATTACAAGAAATTAAAGTGGCCGGGCACCACTGACTACAACCCGTATTTCTAATCCTAAATCAAATGACTTTGAGATTTGGAATTCTTCTCGTTGTCCAATCCTTCATCTTCTCACGAACATCTTGATTCGTTGGTTCAGGATATCCAAATGGAAAGAAACTCCCCCTTGATCGGGGTGTTATCTTTCCTCTTTGGATATTTGCAAAGTATCCTAATTTGACTTCCAAATGAAAGAAGACTCTCCCCTTTAGGGATGTCTTCACCTCTTTGGAATTCAAATTGGATTAAACATCCAAATCTCAAATCATTTCAAATAAATTACAACCTTTACTGATTTGAATTTACATTAATTGAAATAAAAAAAATCTAGACTCGATCCTGCAAGGTTATCCTAATAATCAACAGTTGTATATATTCCCAAGCAGTTATAATATGAAAAATTGAAATGCATTTTTTTTAGCCACACTTGGCCATGCTCTTTTTATTTAAAGGGGGTCTTAAGCGCGGCAGGTACCTGTGCAAAGAGTTATATATTTTTTTATTAACTGCCCCCTTTAATTTCAGCTCCTTGTATGAGCATGGCCACCTGCATAAGATTGCACAAGTATAATTCGTCCCTAACCTAGGGGTAAGTCTAACGCACAATCAATCACAGAGTGCAGTAAGTAAGTAAAAAAAACACAACAATTCTATACTAGCAAACAGCATGCAGTAAAAGCTCAAAAAATACGGCACACAACTGCAGAAAGTAAAACACCGGCCTAGCCTAGAACTAGAGTCAGTGATCCTAGCAAAACATCTAAAGTGTGTGAGGTAGGTCGTGTGGTTTTGATGTGTCCTAAATAGGATTATTAGTTAGAGTTATTTCAAGTTCGATTGGTTGTAAGGCTTAAGGGATTTTTTTAATTAGAATTTAAATATTAATATTTTAAATCTTTTAAAATCAATTATTTAATTATTTGTTGGGAACCACCTTTGTTTCACACCGAGGCCGTGAAGTTTATTTCACCTTCCTTGGGGCTGAGTTAACAGCCTCGTAGGCCTGGGTTACCCAGTGGTACCCGGTATAATTAAGTAGCTTAAGTTGATTAAGATTCAAAAGTTAATGAATTTTATCCAAAATTGGTTGATTACTGATTTTAGAAGTTAATTAATGAATTCTGGAGTTTTAAAATGAATTACAAGTTTTTTTTTTTATGAATTTTGGAATATTTTAATCATTTAACTAAGGGGTTGAAAATTGACTTTTTGATTAAGCATGTTTTCTGGAATGTTTGTATTTTATTAAAATACTAGACCTCACTACGATCAGTTAGAAGGTAAGTTCGCTGAAATCGGATTTTTCTACATTTTATTACGAAGGTTTGAAGTTTTGAACTAGTTTTGACCTAGAGTTGACCGATTTGTTGACTTTTTGATTTTGAAGGATTTCTGGAATTTTAATATTTTTAATAAATATTAGACCCTATTATGAGTTGAATGCAAGTGAGTTTGGGTGATTTGGAGTTTTCTTGAATTAGTTATGAGGGTTTGAAGTTTATGTATTTATTAGAATTTTCAAAAAAATTTAATTAAAGGGCTTCTTGTGATTTTGTTCCAAATGAGATCCCAACTTCTTGAAATCAGCTCCAAAGGTCATGAATGACCTAAGGAGAGATTCCCAAGTGTTTGGGAAATTTTTGGAATTTTTAATAATTATTAATTAATTATATTAATAAAATATTGATTTTCACTTAAAATTAGATTAAGGTTTAAATTGCTGTCAATTCAAGGGGATTTTAATTTTCATTGATTAAGGTTTTTAATTCTGGTCAATTTGAGGGGTTGTACATAATTTTTGGGATTGAAATGGATTTATTACATTTTCTGGAAGTTTAATGGCTTAATTAAGACTTAAACTTAGGAAATTTAATTAGGGGGCTTAACAATGTCTAAAAAGAGTTAAAAATTTTTTCTAGTGGCTGTACGTGTCACTAAGTTCAAATAATTGAAATTTCAAGTCAAAAGGGTGTGTATCCTAATTATTAAAATTTCTCTAAGTTTTCTACCCTTGTCCTTAATTATTGTCCTTAATGATGTCACTAGGTTAGTTAGGTTTAAATCAATTGTTCTCTCTAACCCTTGGACTAACATACACAGATGCAAGCATCACATTCACACTCAAACCCTAAATCTAGGAGAGCCTTAAGACTATGTGCAAGTGTGTGCTCCCTACGCATGCATGAGACAAAATAAATTTGAATAATTAACAATTTGATTAGTGGCTAATTAAGGTAATCATCCACTAATCATCCCCATCAAATCTATTCATTCAAGCTCAATCTAAATTTAAAATTTCAAGACATCTCTCAAATGCTCTCAAAATTTAACATATATAGTTTTAAAATTAATTTTAATATCTAGAAAATAGATTAGTTTTAGAAATTCTAGAAAATTTAAAGTAATTTAAAATAGTTTTTGAATAAGTATCAAAACTAGTTTTAAAATAGTTTTAAAACATATTTGAAGATATTTTAATAATATATGATGATTTAAAATAGGGATTCTTTGAATTTTTGAAAAATTATTAGAATTAAATATTACTTAAAATTCAAATTTTATGTAATTAAAATTATTTAACATATATATGATATATCAGATTAATTTTTAATTTAGGTTAAATATTTTAATTGTATTCTTTGAATATTTAAGAAAATAACTTAAAAAAAATTAAATTTTGAATATTTTAAAGTATTTCAATAAATTTTTAATTAATAAGAATTATTTAATAATTCAAATAATTTAATATATACAATATTTAAAATCAAATTTAATTTTAAATTAAAGATCTTAATTTTCTGAGAAGTTTGATAGGCTATATTAAAAATTTGGACATATATTTAATTTTATATGATTTTTTAAAGGTTCTGCATTTAAATATGATTAAAAAAAAACTTTTAATTCTGGATTTACACGCGGCGGCGCGTGATTAAGCCACGTGGAAGGCGGCGGTCAAACTGGGCCCTCCACTTAACCAGCTCAGCGGCGAATCACAGCCCTTCGATCCTCCGCCGTTCAAGATCAAGGGCTCAGATAAGATCCCGCAATCTGATCTTACGGGAAAGGATCAGACGGCGGGATTTGATCCCGCGGTTCTGGATCAAAGGCCCAGATGCTGTCGCACAGGGATTTCGGCGTATAGCGGCTAAACTGCGTCGGACCGAACGCTGATAAACGAAACCTCATCCGTTGATCAGACGATCAACGGCTAAAGGTTCATAGACCTGAACGAGACCCTCAACACGCCCCAGAACTCATTTTTTGGCTCGTTCTTTCGATCCGATGCATTAAATCGCTTGAAATTTAAAATCTAGGTGTCCTAGATGAACAGAAATAATTGGGATATATTATAAATATTAAATATGCTCTTAATAAAATGCTAATTAAACCTAGGTGTCCTAAGCTAGGTTTAAGATTTTCACCTTGATTTTTGGACGGATTGAACCGCTTTTGGATTTGTTGCATTTGTAGACTGTCCACGCTCCTTTTTGTAGAAGATCGCTTTCCTTGATAATGTATGGATCGAGCGGTAGAAGCGATTGAACGGGAAATGCTTCGGTTGGCCGGGAAGCTCGCCGGCGGCAGCCTCCAACCGCCGGGTTTTGATGTGGGAAATAAAGAGGGACTCCTGGGGAGCTCAAAAGAAATGTTTTTGAGCTCTGGGATGGCCGGGGGAGAGAGAGAGAGAGAGAAGATGTTAGAATGAGAGGCACTTCATTGCTTTTACCCTATTCAAACCCTTCCAGTTTGAATGGAGGGTTTAGATTGCTTGAGTAAGCTCCTAGATGAGTTCCATCTGTCCAAGGAGTAGGTGGGATCAGGGGCCAAGGACATTTGCAAGGACAATGAGGTGGAAAGCCTCTTTGGTCCCCATTTGGACACATGGAGTGATAAGGGCTGTTGGATTTGGATCCAAGGGCTGGATTGAGCTTAAGGAAGGTTCTAGAGAAGGTCCCTACAGCTGGAGATGGTTAGGGAAGTGTAGATTAAGTTTAAGTGGTGCTTTGACTAGTTTTGACCACTCTAAGCCCTTGATTTGACAAATTGACTACTCTCCCTTCCATGTGGCAGCTGATGTGGCCTGAGGAGAAGTTCAGGAGCTGAAGTGATGGGTTATAGGGAGTTCAAATGAGTTGGAGTAGCTTAGGCCAAGAGATTTGGCTACTTAAGGGTTTGTTGACCATGTGTTGACTGGTCAACTGACCATGTTGACTGTTGAGGTGGCAGTCAAATGACCTCAAGAGCTAGTTAAGTTGATTTAGAGCAAAGGCCAAATGAAGGGATTGAGATTTGAGTTTGGTATGGGAGTTTGGAGTAAATTTGACAAAAATTATTAAGTTGACTTGGTCAACTTGACTTGGGTTTGACTCAAAATAGGTTTAGAAATGTTTGAGACATTAAGTGGAATGAGTTTAAAAGTTTGAAGACATTGATTTGGTTAAATTGTTTGAAACGACTCATTAGAACTCTTAATGGTTCATTGGGTCAATCTATGTTGACTGGGTCAACCAGATTAACCCAAGGGGTGAGTTTGGTTTCAATCAGATTGTTATAATATTTTGAGTCTATTAAAAGTGGTTCCAAGGTTTGGAAAGTCAATTTGGTCAAAAATACCTATTTTGGCCTTTAAGGGTCTGTTTGGTCAACCAGGTTGACCCAGGGTCTGGGTTTGGGTCCAACAAGTTTGATTTGATATTTGAAAATTATTGGAAGAGGTTCCAAGCAATTTGGAAGTCATTTGGTTTGAAATGCCTATTTGAGCCCCATAAGGGTATTTTGGTCATTTTGGGCTCATGGCCCCTTGGGGCTGAAATGAGTGTAGAAAAAAAATTCAGTTTATTGTTCAACATGTCAGGATTAATGGTCTAGAGGTGATTAGAGGCTTTGGTGAAGGCTCTAAGGTCAGAAACTTCTATGGGACAGGTCCAGTGGCATAGGCTGTAAATATTTGAAGGTTTTACAGCCTTTGGATTTTGATTTAGTTTTTGAGGTTAGAGACCTCAGAATGGGCTCAAATTTGGAGGGTTGCCTACAGAGACATGCCCCATCAGTATGCAACTGACAGACTCTGAATCGGAGGCCATTTTATAGGTTTTTGAAGTGTTTGAAAATTTGTTGAAAAAGGCCTTCGGGACTTGGCCTTTTAGCATTGGATTTTGGTTTGAAATTTTGGATTTGATTGATTAGATATCTGGATTGACTTATGATCTAGGTAGATCCTAAAGTCTGACTTCTAGAAGGGTCCTAGAGGTCTAGAGTAGATCCTAATGTCAGGATTCTAGGAGGATCCTAGAGTTTGAATTGATTTGGAAATTGAATTGGTTTAGGGTCAAGATTGGTCCAAGTGACCTCATACAAAAATGAGGTCAACAAATGGACCCCCAATATGTGTGATAGAATGAAATTCTATTGCACATATTGGCGTTGACCGAGATTAAAGATCAAGTCTCGAATTTTGATCCTAAGGGAATGAAAAGTTAATCCCTGGGGAATCAAGGTTTGAATTGATACTAGGGTAGTGCCACGGAGGGCGTACTCTACCACTAGTGGGTCAAATCCTAAGGGAAGAAGATATCTAACCCTAAAGGAAAGAAAATTATGGATGATCGTATAGGCAGAAAGAATTCCTAACTATAGAAGATCAAATTTGATTTTTGATTCTAAAGGAAAGAGAAGTCTAACCTTAGAAGATTGAAATTGGATTTGATTCTAAGGAAGAAAAAGATCTAACCCTAGAAGATTGAATTTAATTTTGGTACCAGGGTAGTGCCACGAGGGGCATACTCTACCACTAGTAGATCTAATCCAAAGGGAAGGAAGAAACCTAACCCTGGACGATTGAGTTTTGATTTTGGTTCTAAAGGGGAAGTCCTAACCCTAGAGGATTGAGTTTGGATTTGATTCTAAGGAAAGGGAAGACCTAACCCTAGAAGATTGAGTGATCATATAGAAAGGATTGAAATTTTGACTACAGGGGATTGAATTTGGGTTTTACTAGTGCCAAAAGGAGTGGATTTAATCCTAAGGGAAGGAAGGGACCTAAACCCTAAGAAGAGAGGTGACTGATCATATGGGGCCCAAGAGGAAATCTTGACTACAGGAGATCGAATTTGGGTTTGTTACTAGGATAGTGCCACAAGGGGCGTACTCTACCACTAGTGGATTTAATCCTAAGGGAAGGAAGGGACCTAAACCCTAAGGAAGAGAAGGTGACTGAACTATAGTGGGGCCCAAGAGGCTTAAATCCACTGCTAGTTAGTCGAGATCCTAGGAGATAGGAAGCATAGGGACTCACACCTACTCCTAAAGGATCGAATTTGTATAAACTAGGATGGTGCCACGAGGGGCTTGCTCCATCACTAGTGGGTCTAATCGTAAGGAAAGGAAGCTCTGGGACTCACACCTAACCTTAATGAAAAGAAATGACTAGACTATGTGGGGCCCAACAGGCTTAATTCCACCTTTAGTCAGTCGAGATCCTAGGAGGTAGGAAGCACAGGGACTCACACCTACTCCTAACGGATCGGGTTTGTACTGGGTATTCAATGACTAACCTAGTTAGAAAGCACAGGGACTCACATCTAACTAGGGGGACTAGCCAAGGAGATAGTCTGCCATAATCTCTAAGGATTTGGCAAAAGCTATCTAACCCGAAATTTGATTTTATATGCTAGGATGGTGCCACAAGGGGCTTGCTCCACCACTAGTAGATCTAATCCTAAGGAAAGGAAGCACGGGGACTCACACCTAACCTTAAAGAAAAGAAAGTGTGACTGAACTATGTGGGGCCCAGTAGGCTTAGTTCCACTTTTAGTCAGTCGAGATCCTAGGAGGTAGGAAGCACAGGGACTCACACCTACTCCTATCGGATCGGATTTGTACTGGGTATTCAATGACTAACCTAGATAGAAAGCACAAGGACTCACATCTAACTAGGAGAACTAGCTAAGGAGATAGTCTGCCAGAATCTCTAAGGATTCGGCAAAAGCTATCTAACCCGAAATTTGATTTTGTACGCTAGGATGGTGCCACGAGGGGCTTGCTCCACCACTAGCAGATCTAATCCTAAGGAAAGAAAGCACGGGGACTCACACCTAACCTTAAAGAAAAGAAAGAGTTATTTTTGTTTTGAATTTGAGATGACTTTTAAATTTTGGATTGGATTTGACATGATTTGAGGTTGATTGAAGTTGTGATTTCATATAGAGATCTAATATTTGGAAGATTTTGAATTTGAATGTGGAGAATTTGATTTGATTGAATTTTAACTTTGGTGAATTTAAGTTTGCAGAGTTTTGAATTTGATTTAGTTTTGACACTCATTTGGCATGGTACTTCCTGAAGAGCTGCCCCGACATTCGAAAATGTTAGGTGGCATCCTTCAGGATTAATTAGTTAATGTTTGAAATTTTCTCAAAGATCATCCATACGACAAGAGGATGGTCTTATGTTGGTTCAAACTCCTCCGCCGATCTCTCGATAGGCTAAGATATGCATCCAAAGAACCTAGACCAAGTCTCCTCCTTGGAAGGTTTAAAGCTGCTCTATCTTATCACGAGCTTTAACCGATCAACCTTCGAATGATTCTGAGTTTTATTGAGCCTTAAAGAAAAAGCTCTTCAAGGCCTCAAACTCCTCAAATTGGACTCGGGCACTCTGCTCAGTCGTGATTTGAACTTAAATGGCAATTCCCAGCATTACAAAATACTCCTCTAGTAGGTCTGATCTTGGACCCAGCGTAGAGTGTAATTTTGTTGAAAAGGTCTTAAAGGAAATGATGCCTCTATGCAAGGACTTATACCCATTTCTAAAGGACAAGATTTGAATTTTTTTTTTTTTTTAGGAGTAGAAGATTCGATCTTTCTATTAAGAAATTTCCTCTAACTATTTGGACCCTGTCGGAATGACATGTGGGAACAAATTTAGAAGTGCAGTGAGAAGTAGTGTTGACTCCAACCAACTTGGAAGGATTTCAATTTTGTTGACCCAGACCAGGTTTCGTAGAAACTGGACTGGGGTCTCCCTTAAATAAATTTTGAATTAAAATTAACTTCAAAAAGGTTTAAGTTGAAGAGAGAAATTTGATCTTTTCAATTTTCTTGCACAATTTTCTTCTATCCGATAGATAATTCATGCGTAGTGAAGAATCTAGATTCAAGATTTTCAAAGTCAAGTATTTAAAGGTGATCGATTTTTTTGAGATTTAAGGATTTAAAGGAAGGGAGCCATCTTACTCTTCTTCTTTTTTTTTTTAGTGACGCAGTTTGCGTATCTTTTGACTTTCGGTTTTGTGCATTCATTTTTGACGCTTCGTGCACTTTTGATTTTTGGCGCATTCGCGCATTTTTTGATTTCAATTGAATTCGAGAAGAGGCTCCACTTTCTTTCAAATATCTTAAATTGATTGATCCCTTTTTTTTTTTGAATGTTGGGATTATATCTCAAGTATTAGAGAAGAAAATTCATTCTCTTATACAAGGAAAAATAATCCTCAAAGCACACTCAAATTTTAAAAAAAAGTGTATCGACTTGACTTTTTAAAAATCATTGAACAAATTTTAGACCTGCAAGAATTGTCTATTAAGATAGAAAATTGCTAGAATATTGATAAAATTTTCATTTCTGAATTCAACTTAAGTTTGAGGTAGATTTTAATCCAAATGTTAAATCAGCCCACGAAAGCGGTGGGAGGGAGGGACATTCAAACATTTGTCGGAGTCAACTACAACTCTCTCTTGCTTAAGACTTAAGATAGAGGTCAATTTTTATTAAAAAAGGTGAATCAACTATCTTGAAAATTTGAATCTAGTACACTTGAGAAATTGAAAAGTTTTCCTTAAAAAGGCTACAAGTCTAGGTGGCAAGACCCTTGTCAACTTGGAATTGAATTCCTAATAATCTCTGTGGAGGAGAGAGACTATTATAAGGATCTGCACTATCCCTAGATATTGCGATATTACTGTAATCAAAAGATTTATCGCGATAGGACCCCATCAAAATTTAAATTTTGACGGTATCACTATCTGATACAATCTTAGATTGTTTCCCCTCTCAAATTACTACTTAGACTAGTAGTTAAGAGAGTGGCACCCCGAGTGGTTGCTACTCCTCCTCCTCTATAAATGATGTAGTAGGACATGTATAGTAACGCGCCTTAACATCTTCTAGTAGAGTGGACGGATCATAACCCTCAGTTGGGGGCCTATGGCCTATTGCTGGTGATTGCTCGATTCTTTCTTGCTTGAGTCTTTCTGTGTAGTAATCAAGCAGGTGGATTGAAGATCGTGCTCTCATCTCTACAACCTCCCTCCTTTGTGCAAGGAGAGGGTACGTAGAAGGAGCAACGAACTCTCGATTGACCTCAAAGTCGGTCCTCTCTAAGGCTTCCGACTCAGCAGTCTTTCTAGCCTTAAGATTCCTTTTTCTGGCTCTTCGAAGGTAGTTCTTCCTTTGGTTCTTGCAGACGAAAGGAGTGCTAGAATTTGATCCGATCTAAGACTGAGATGGTAGCTCGTTTGTCATTATTGATTTCTGCTTTTGATCCTCTTGAGTAGAGAGTATAGTGGGTACAGGGGCAACAACAACCTCCATCCTAGAGATGGGGGAGTCAACTCCTGACCCTAAAGTAACTTCTACTAAGGGGAAATTCCCTTGAGTACAAGCGGACAGATCTATCAGTATTTCTCCATTAACTGAAATCTTAAGATTTTGAAATTCCATCTCATACTGAATTAAATTGCCATTGAGAATTTCTTCTACAGGCATATCCCTATTCAGTGAGAAGACGAGTTTCCCAGCCATTTGAGTGTTTGATTTCCTGAAATTAAGAAAGTGACTTGAATTAGTGATTTGAAATTGAATTTAAATTTTAAGTTTGATTGATTTTATTCAAAATTTTATAACTCAATCGTGTTTAGTTCACACCAAACACGGTGGTTCATAAAATTGACGAGTGAAAATCAGGACTTGAATTTGACTCTTTCGCTACACCAATTGACTTGGGGCAAAATGTCAAAATTTTGATTTGGATTTGAAATCAAATTTAAGACTGCATTGACTTGTTGAAATATAGCTTGGGTTTAAAATTGAGAATCAATTCAGATTTAAAGTTGAATTCGAATTTGACGTTAAGGTCGAATGGATCTTCTTCGAATTTTGTAACTCAACATAGCAAGTTTCACTCAATCATGTAGGTTCACAAAATCGATATGAAAAATCCAAAAATCGGGCTTGACTCTTTCATTTCACCAATCAACTTGGGATGAAATATCTAAGCCTAAATTTTGACTTTAAAATCAAAATTGAAGTTGAATTTATGTTTGAAATAGAATTTGAACTTAATGTTGAAATCAAACAAGAATTCAATTTTAGGATTGAATCTAAACTTAAGACTGAATTTGACTTTGACGTTGGAATTGAACATATTTTCTTCAAACTTTGAAACTCAACACATTGATTTTTATTCAAATGTGTAGGTTTATAAAAGTAACCTGAAGATCCTGAGAAATTAGGCTCGACTCTTTCATCCTACCAAGTGATTTGGCGGTTGAATGTCAAAGCCCAGAATTGACTTGAGAGTTTTAGAATTGTGTTGCATGTATTCAACCACAACAAAATGTTATAGAAGATGCATGGCAACGACAGTTGAAGTAGGTTTGAAAGATTTTCCTTCACTTTCGAAACTCAAAAGGTTGATTTTTATTTTCAACAAAATGGTTAACAAAAATTAAGAGAAAATCAGGAAGCCTGGACTTGACTCTTTCACAGCATCGACTAGCTTATAGTGAAATGTCAAAATCTAGGTTTGATCAAGGGTATAAATTTCTATTGCCAATGTTAAACTACAAAAGGATATTGCATAAAACATATGGCAATGACGATTGAAGTTAAATGATTCTAGAAGGAATTTGAAAGTTTGAAAATCTGGCATGATCTCCCCTTATTTTTGGAACTCAGTGTTGAACTTTCATTCAACAAATGGTTCGCAAACTATTTAGGGAAGATTAGTAAAGAAGCTTAACTCTTTCAACCTCTAAGAGTAATTAAAGGATGAAATGTTAAAGGCAAACTTTTTACCGGAAAGGTTTGAGGTTTATTGTATATGTTAACTACGATGATTGTCGTAGGAGAACATATAACAACGACAATCGATTTAAAATGATTTTAGAGAGATATTTGAAGACTCAAAAATCCGGCAGCATCTCTCCTTATTTTGGGACTCAAGGTGTTGAATTTTCGTTCAACAGAAGGTCCACATTGATTAAGGGAATTTCTTAAATGCTAACTCAACTCTTTCGCTCTAGTTAGTGGTCTAGAAATGAAATGTAAGAGATTAGCTTTACCGGAATAATTGAATTTTCAGATCGAATTTTAAAAGTGAATTCTACATTGGATCGCATACACCAAATTGCAAAGGTCACAATCCGATATATAACGATACAACATAGAGATTGTTTAGAGTTTGAAAAGACTTGAATTCTAGTAAGGATTAAGAATTTTGATTTTGAAATTAAAGAAAAGTTCTATAAGTTATATAACTTAGCATGCCACTGGAAATCCGAGCACGCGAGTTTCTAACATTTATAGAAAGGTCCAGAAAGGAATAGGCTTGACTCTTTCGCTCTACCAACCAAGTTGGAGGCAAAATGTCCAAGCCCGCCTTAAAGGGAGATTTCCTACACTCACCTCTCATTTCACATATCTTAATTGAGTTGGCCACACTCACCCAAGGGAGAAATGGGAGAGGGACCAACGGGGAGAAGGGTAGTTAAGACTACCGATTCAACAAAATTCATACCGCTATTAAAGATGGAGAGTGAGATTTATCCCCAGTGGAGTCGCCATTTTTTTTGTTTTGATAAAAAAAAATATATTTAAATATATATATATTTTTGAAAATATATTAATTTTCTATGGGAATATTTAATTTTGAATTTTGAAATTGAACACGTCATTATGAACAATATATCGCCTCAAAAGACGACATATCGTTCCCTAATGGGTTCAAATTTCAAAATTTTAAATTTATCCGAATTATCGTAATCAAACTCAAAGGGAAACAACATTCGATCTCGAAAGATCAAAATGGACTTTTAATCAATTGCCTAACTATTCTAATTCGGATAAAAGATCATTAATTTCATAATCAAAACTACAATAATAATTGATATATCTCTCCGAAGAAAGAAGATATCAATTATTATCGATCGTTCGAAAATGACGATAATGATCGTTGGTTTGATTTTCCCAAAGAAAATTAATTAGAGGTTTTGAAAAAATTATTTTGTTTTGAAAATAATTTCTGGGTTTCTAAATCTCCTACGAGCGCAAGCCCTTCGTAGTTAATTACATCGTAGAAAATTGGAATTTCCTACGAAAACTCTCGATTAAAATAGCGGTAGAAATTTTATTTAAGATTTTCAAAGTTTGATATCAAAGGAGAGAGAAGTTTAGAATTTTCAAATGGGATTGGTTCAAATGTTGAAGACTTATTTTGGAAGTCAAAGGAAGAGAAGTAGGAGGTGCTTTGAGATTCTGAATTACAATTCAGAAAACACCTCAGTCTATCCTAATTGTTGGGCTTGTATTTGATTGAAAGAAATTTTTAGTTTGAGTGATCAATTTTATTAGAAATTTGGGATTCAATTCCCGAAAGTTGAGGTCTTATGGCCCGAGCCAGCCTCAGAACCTAAGTCTAAATTGGGCACTAAAATTAATGCCCCCGAACCTAGCTAATGCAATGCGAATCTGGTCTTACCCCGGCCTGGATTGGGGAGCCAGCTAAACCACCTAAATGATTTTAAAATATGAGTCCGGTCTTTTTTGTAGAGTGGTAGGGACGTTATTTAAGAAAGGTTTTTGAGAAATGCTTAATTGACCCCTTTAACTTCTAGGGTATTTGATGTCTAAATAAATGCAATTAAATATTAGACTCCTTTTGTGGGTTACTAATTAATGCATGCTAAGACTCGATAAAATGCAAAAATAGTATGTAGCATTTAAAATTTTTGCTTAGAAAATAGATTTTTCCCTAGAGATTGCATAACATCCCCCTTGACAGATCGCACCCTCATAGGCCAGGTGGTCTGCCAGAAAAGATTGGGAGATGAATTAAGAGAATTATAATATGAATGCATGAAAAACCCTCGCGGAGTCCCGGGCTTACTTCTTAAATTCGTTAGAGTTTCTATCTTATCTTAAAAATTTTTATTTAATTAAAGTAGAAAAAAAATTATTAACCCCTAAGAGCCTAAAATCGAATTCCAGGTCAAATCAAATACGACATGCAAATAAAAAGACTAGAAAAGCAGGTATTTCTAATGCGCAATCAATTAAATAAATCAATAAATTAAATTTATCAAATTGAAAGTCCATATGGCAAGTGCCACTTATTATTACATCCCAAAAATTACAAGAAATTAAAGTGGCCGGGCACCACTGACTACAACCCGGATTTCTAATCCTAAATCAAATGACTTTGAGATTTTGGGATTCTTCTCATTGTCCAATTTATTCATCTTCTCACGAACATCTTG
The DNA here is from genome assembly GCA_019514585.1 of Dendrobium officinale. Taxonomy (NCBI): domain Eukaryota; kingdom Viridiplantae; phylum Streptophyta; class Magnoliopsida; order Asparagales; family Orchidaceae; genus Dendrobium; species Dendrobium officinale. Next base: position 23,338 of record JACXSL010000031.1, read on the forward strand.
ATTCGTTGGTTCCGGATATCCAAATGAAAAAGAAACTCCCCCTTAATCGGGGGTGTTATCTTTCCTCTTTGGATATTTAAAAAGTATCCTAATTTGACTTCCAAATGGAAGAAGACTCTCCCCTTTAGGGATGTCTTCTCCTCTTTGGAATTCAAATTGGATAGTAATATCCCAAAATTAAGTCATTTCAAAATATTTACAAACCTTAATCAAATTTACATCTCAATTGAAATAAAAAAAAAAATCTAGACTCAATCCTGTAGGGTTATCCTAATAATCAACAGTTATATAATCATTCCCAAGCAGTTATAATATGAAAAATTAAAATGCATTTTTTTTTGCCACACTTGGCCATGCTCTTTTTATTTAAAGGGGGTCTTAAGCGCGGCAGGTACCTGTGCAAAGAGTTATATATTTTTTTTATTAACTGCCCCCTTTAGTTTTCAGCTCCTTGTATGAGCATGGCCACCTGCATAAGATTGCACATATATATATATTTGTTCCTAGCCTATGGGTAAGTCTAACGCACAATCAAACACAAAGTGCAGAAAGCAAGTAAAAAAAAACACAACAATTCTACACTAGCAAACAGCATGCAGTAAAAGCTCAAAAAATCCGGCACACAACAGCAAAAAGTAAAACACCGGCCTATCCTAAAACTAGAGTCGGTGATCCTAGCAAAACATCTAAAGTGTGTGAGGTAGGTCGTGTGGTTTTGATATGTCCTAAATAGGATTCATTAGTTTTAAGTTATTTAAGGTTCGATTGGTTGAAAGGCTTAAGGGATTTTTTAAGTTTAAAATTTAAATATTAATATTTTAAATCTTTTAAAATCAATTTATTTAATTATTTGTTGGGAAACCACCTTTGTTTCACACCGAGGCCGTGAAGTTTATTTCACCTTCCTTGGGGCTGAGTTAACAGCCTCGTAGGCCTGGGTTACCCAGTGGTACCCGGTATAATTAAGTAGCTTAAGTTGATTAAGATTCAAAAGTTAATGAATTTTATCCAAAAGTGGTTGATTACTGATTTTTAGAAGTTAATTAATGAATTCTGGAGTTTTAAAATGAATTACAAGTTTTTTTTTTTATGAATTTTTATGAATATTTTAATCATTTAATTAAAGGGTCAAAAATTGACTTTTTGATTAAGCATGTTTCTGGAATGTTTGTATTTTATTAAAATACTAGACCTCACTACGATCAAGTTAGAAGGTAAGTACGTTGAAATCGGATTTTTCTACATTTTATTACGAAGGTTTGAAGTTTTGAACTAGTTTTGACCTAGAGTTGACCGATTTTTGTTGACTTTTTGATTTTGAAGGATTTCTGGAATTTTAATATTTTTAATAAAATATTAGACCCTATTATGAGTTGAATGCAAGTGAGTTTGGGTGATTTGGAGTTTTCTTGAATTAGTTATGAGGGTTTGAAGTTTATGTATTTATTAGAATTTTCAAAAAAAAATTTAATTAAAGGGCTTCTTGTGATTTTGTTCCAAATGAGATCCCAACTTCTTGAAATCAGCTCCAAAGGTCATGAATGACCTAAGGAGAGATTCCCAAGTGTTTGGGAAATTTTTGGAATTTTTAATAATTATTAATTAATTATATTAATAAAATATTAATTTTCACTTAAAATTAGATTAAGGTTTAAATTGCTGTCAATTCAAGGGGATTTTAATTTTCATTGATTAAGGTTTTAATTCTGGTCAATTTGAGGGGTTGTACATAATTTTTGGGATTGAAATGGATTTATTACATTTTCTGGAAGTTTAATGGCTTAATTAAGACTTAAACTTAGGAAATTTAATTAGGGGGCTTAACAATGTCTAAAAACAGTTAAAATTTTTTCTAGTGGCTGTACGTGTCACTAAGTTCAAATAATTGAAATTTCAAGTCAAAAGGGTGTGTACCCTAATTATTAAAATTTCTCTAAGTTTTCTACCCTTGTCCTTAATTATTGTCCTTAATGATGTCACTAGGTTAGTTAGGTTTAAATCAATTGTTCTCTCTAACCCTTGGACTAACATACACAGATGCAAGCATCACATTCACACTCAAACCCTAAATCTAGGAGAGCCTTAAGACTATGTGCAAGTGTGTGCTCCCTACGCATGCATGAGACAAAATAAACTTGAATAATTAACAATTTGATTAGTGGCTAATTAAGGTAATCATCCACTAATCATCCCCATCAAATCTATTCATTCAAGCTCAATCTAAATTTAAAATTTCAAGAGATCTCTCAAATGCTCTCAAAATTTTAACATATATAGTTTTAAAAATTATTAATTTTAATATCTAGAAAATAGATTAGTTTTAGAAATTCTAGAAAATTTAAAGTAATTTAAAATAGTTTTTGAATAAGTATCAAAACTAGTTTTAAAATAGTTTTAAAACATATTTGAAGATATTTTAATAATATAAGATGATTTAAAATAGGGATTCTTTGATTTTTTTGAAAAATTATTAGAATTAAATATTACTTAAAATTCAAATTTTATGTAATTAAAATTATTTAACATATATATGATATATCAGATTAATTTTTAATTTAGGTTAAATATTTTAATTGTATTCTTTGAATATTTAAGAAAAAATAACTTAAAAAAAATTAAATTTTGAATATTTTAAAGTATTTCAATAAATTTTTAATTAATAAGAATTATTTAATAATTCAAATAATTTAATATATACAATATTTAAAATCAAATTTAATTTTAAATTAAAGATCTTAATTTTTCTGAGAAGTTTGATAGGCTATATATTAAAAATTTGGACATATATTTAATTTTATATGATTTTTTAAAGGTTCTGCATTTAAATATGATTAAAAAAAAACTTTTAATTCTGGATTTACACGCGGCGGCGCGTGATTAAGCCGCGTGGAAGGCGGCGGTCAAACTGGGCCCTCCACTTAACCAGCTCAGCGGCGAATCACAGCCCTTCGATCCTCCGCCGTTCAAGATCAAGGGCTCAGATAAGATCCCGCAATCTGATCTTACGGGAAAGGATCAGACGGCGGGATTTGATCCCGCGGTTCTGGATCAAAGGCCCAGATGCTGTCGCACAGGGATTTCGGCGTATAGCGGCTAAACTGCGTCGGACCGAACGCTGATAAACGAAACCTCATCCGTTGATCAGACGATCAACGGCTAAAGGTTCATAGACCTGAACGAGACCCTCAACACGCCCCAGAACTCGTTTTTTGGCTCGTTCTTTCGATCCGATGCATTAAATCGCTTGAAATTTAAAATCTAGGTGTCCTAGATGAACAGAAATAATTGGGATATATTATAAATATTAAATATGCTCTTAATAAAATGCTAATTAAACCTAGGTGTCCTAAGCTAGGTTTAAGATTTTCACCTTGATTTTTGGACGGATTGAACCGCTTTTGGATTTGTTGCATTTGTAGACTGTCCACGCTCCTTTTTGTAGAAGATCTCTTTCCTTGATAATGTATGGATCGAGCGGTAGAAGCGATTGAACGGGAAATGCTTCGGTTGGCCGGGAAGCTCGCCGGCGGCAGCCTCCAAACCGCCGGGTTTTGACGTGGGAAATAAAGAGGGACTCCTGGGGAGCTCAAAAGAAATGTTTTTGAGCTCTGGGATGGCCGGGATAGAGAGAGAGAGAGAAGATGTTAGAATGAGAGGCACTTCATTGCTTTTACCCTATTCAAACCCTTCCAGTTTGAATGGAGGGTTTAGATTGCTTGAGTAAGCTCCTAGATGAGTTCCATCTGTCCAAGGAGTAGGTGGGATCAGGGGCCAAGGACATTTGCAAGGACAATGAGGTGGAAAGCCTCTTTGGTCCCCATTTGGACACATGGAGTGATAAGGGCTGTTGGATTTGGATCCAAGGGCTGGATTGAGCTTAAGGAAGGTTCTAGAGAAGGTCCCTACAGCTGGAGATGGTTAGGGAAGTGTAGATTAAGTTTAAGTGGTGCTTTGACTAGTTTTGACCACTCTAAGCCCTTGATTTGACAAATTGACTGCTCTCCCTTCCATGTGGCAGCTGATGTGGCCTGAGGAGAAGTTCAGGAGCTGAAGTGATGGGTTATAGGGAGTTCAAATGAGTTGGAGTAGCTTAGGCCAAGAGATTTGGCTACTTAAGGGTTTGTTGACCATGTGTTGACTGGTCAACTGACCATGTTGACTGTTGAGGTGGCAGTCAAATGACCTCAAGAGCTAGTTAAGTTGATTTAGAGCAAAGGCCAAATGAAGGGATTTTGGTATGGGAGTTTGGAGTAGATTTGACAAAAATTATTAAGTTGACTTGGTCAACTTGACTTGGGTTTGACTCAAAATAGGTTTAGAAATGTTTGAGACATTAAGTGGAATGAGTTTAAAAGTTTGAAGACATTGATTTGGTTAAATGGTTTGAAACGACTCATTAGAACTCTTAATGGTTCATTGGGTCAATCTATGTTGACTGGGTCAACCAGATTAACCCAAGGGGTGAGTTTGGGTTTCAATCAGATTGTTATAATATTTTGAGTCTATTAAAAGTGGTTCCAAGGTTTGGAAAGTCAATTTGGTCAAAAATACCTATTTTGGCCTTTAAGGGTCTGTTTGGTCAACCTAGGTTGACTTGGTCAACCAGGTTGACCCAAGGTCTGGGTTTGGGTCCAACAAGTTTGATTTGATATTTGAAAATTAT
>JACXSL010001215.1:0-29716 GCA_019514585.1 Dendrobium officinale
AACATAATATTATAACACTCACAAAAATCAAATATTATAATTAAATCCTACAAATAACCCTAACAACACATAATAATACTATCAACTTCCTAACACTCCCCTATTCATAACATCTCACACTCACAACATCAAAATACAATAATAAATTACACCTCAAACTTTAAAAAACCTAATTTCACCACCATCCAAATAACTCTTCAAAAACCCCATACAAAAAAACAACTTATCACCCAAATTATAAATCATACCACCCCATACTCTACTACAACAATATCACTAAACCCACTAACAAATCATCAATACAACCACAATCCACAACAAATATCAAAACAATATCACAAAAAATATAATATATTTAAATAAACTAATATTAACAATCTCTAAACAATACAACACTCCCCAATCTTCACTCATATCTACAAATTATACCATAATCACATCCCCCCATCCTATCAATCACACTCATACCCCACAATTTTTAATATCACTTTTATAACTTCAAATAATTCCTAATCTTCCATACCAACTCATCCACAACAAAATTACTCAACCCCCAACCTCTACTTCATCAATCACAAACAACTTCTATTCATAATCTATCAAATCAACCATTATATATTCAATTTTCACAATACACTTACACTATCTCTCATTATATTTAAATCTCCTTCTCCATTTATATTCTCTTTTCATAACAAAACATACTACATACTCATCTATCTTAAATATTCTCAAAAAATACTTCAAAATATATCTTCTATTTCATTAAATAAATCTAATCTTTCAAAAACATCTCATAACTACTAAATTATAAACTATCATATATTATCAACTAATATCAAATACATCAAACCCATAACTTTCAAATAATCAAATTTAATTAACAATTAACTTCACAATAACATTTTTTTAAATAAAAACCATTATAATAAATTAAAATTAAAATACATAAATTAACAACCCATAAATAACATTCCACAAAAAATAATTCATACTTCAAATGCGGGCCGCTTGATTTGGATCATACTCTAGACACATACAAATATTTTTGATTCATTTGATCATGCATCTCGCTATGATCACGATCATTATTTCATCGCAAATCTCACTGCGATCAAGATTTTTGTTTGATGAGTCTTGCTGTAATCACGATCATGAATGCCTCATCATTTGATCAATTATAATTTATGTTGTCCAAATCAGGTGGATTAGTTGTCGATATGCATGCATATTATTTTGAAAATTTTGGTATAATTAACCTATTAGGATACACATATGCAACCCTATATCTGTGAAGATTTTCAAAGAAATAATAGTTGAAGTGATTTTAAAAATAATATAAATTTTGAAGGTCATAAACGAGTTTTATTACTTTGTAAATTCTAAATAATATATTTTTTTTTATTTTAAGGAAACCACATCTACCTTCTCCTAAAAACTGCCTAATACCGACGTAAATTAGCCATGTGTTGAATATGTATATACATATATATACATATACATATAAATATAATTATATGTATATATACATGCTATATATTTATAAATACATTTATATGTACTAGTAAAAATGCCTGTGAATTAAATGCACGTGACTAAAAATTTAAAAATAAAAATTCATATTATAAATATTTCAATTATATTATCATTATAAAGATGAAAAAAATTATTACTATAAATAATTAGAATTTTTATGATAAGTTTTATATAATTGGGTAAATAGTTTTATATGACATGGATTTTCTAAGAAGTTAAGTTTTAGTGGTAGGTTTGTTGGATAGATTTATGACTTTACCTTGAATATCTTTAAAAAGCACAAACAAATATAAGAACTTTTCCACTATGTGTTTGTGATTAACAAAATCAAGTTCAACTCAATGTGGCCTTATGGGGTCAACAGTTGTGTTATCTTTTAAATATGTGATTGTCGGTGATACATGATCTCCAACTCCATTTGAATAGTTAAGGATTAAAGATCTTCAAGAAATGTTATATATCAATGTTGCACATCTCTGATTGTGACCCCATTGATCTAATACAATCTCAATATGTTTAGAAATATAGAACCTCTGATATTTGTAATTGCCTTGCCTTATAACATCAATCTTAGTTGTACTTTCAAGTGATTGACAAGCTTCCAATTTTTTTGTATTTTACAACAAGAGAAGTGTCACGACCCGGCCCGGTTAGCTCGCGTAGGCGAGGCGGGAACAGAGGTCGGACGGTAGGTCAAGTATCTAAATTCCTAAATCTATCAATTCCCTAAATAAATCTCCAATATATTTTGAAAGAGCCACTATAACAATAAAGTTTGAAATCACATAAACATATAAGCAAACATATTCTTCGTCCTTACCTTTCTTCCGGAGCTCCTGCCCTACGATAAACAATGCCGCCCCTTCTACTCATTGAATAAAATTAAGCTCACCTGAAAATGTTAACAACTAACATTAAGCTAAAGCTCAGTAAGCAATACACAATTCTAAACTACAGTAAACAAGGAATCTGAATAATATGATAGATGCAAATTTCATATGAACATAACATAAAATGATTCCATACTAACATAGCATTAAACATATCATATCATAAACTATATCTTTCATTTTCCTTTCCATATTCATAACATTATACATGTCTTTCTCTTTTCGTATATAATACAACCGTCACAGGAGTCACCGTCTGTACCATAAAGGTACACCTTTACCATTTTCCTTTTCCATATCCTTTACCATTTTATCGTGCACGAGTACAGCGTCCCCAGCTAGTACCATAAGGGGGTGAACTCCATCCTTTCAAACATACACATGCAAGCATTCAATATACATAAGCATATCATTTCATTCCATCTTATTCCTTATAACATATAAACCTTATCGTAAGATATCATAAATTGTACATGTAATTTGTATGATCATTCATTTGGTATGAGTAAAGAATTAAGATTGGAGCTATCAAATCATTATAACATGTGAGAAAGCAAGAGATATTACTGAAAATAAAGAACAGTGCATACTTACAGAAGTTTGGAAAAATTGATTTCTTCACGCTAATCCTTCTTCCTTCGAGATTTCTTTTTAAAACACCTAAAAGATATAATTTCTTCTTCAAATACATTTATAATAAATCTAAATTAATGTTCTCATTCTATTTTTTTTTACAATCTACCCTAAGTTCTTCCTCTTCCTCTTTCCAAAAGATCACATAAAGTATATCATAATCTAAAAACTCATAATTTTTGTCTAATTACCTAATATTAATCAACATAACACTTTCTCCTTAATCTAAATTAATTTAAAAATAATTCTATTTTCGGATTTACCTAAAACCCTAATTTTAGAAAACCTATTTTCATTATTTCCCTCAAATAAACATGTTATCCTCTCCCCCACACCTAAATCATAATTAAATATTTTCCATTTTCGGATTTAAATTAATTAAAAATTAGGAAAATAAGATCTTATAAGAAAAAACTTAATTTCTTCTCTCTTAAAAACTCTCTTAGGACCCTTAGGAATAATATTTGCAAATGCACTTCCCAAAAACTCCAACTTTAGAGAAAACCCTAATTTCCAAAATTTCATATTTTTCAATAAAAACACTTCACATTAGGGTTTAAAAACATTTCTTTTCTCTAACCCTTCCCTAAACTTTTCTCAAAGGAATCCTAAAGAAAACTCAAGTTTCCCTAAAACCCTAATTTCATTCTTTAGAGAAAACACAAGAAAAAGGAAGGGAAACACTTGCAAAACACTTACCTTAGCCTTCTCTTAATCTTCCCTACAATTTTCCCCCAATTTTTGTCGCCTGAAACCGCCGCCCGAAGCTCCCCCGTCGCCTCCACCCGTGCGCTCCCCTCTCTCTTTGTCCGCTCGGTTTGGGCAAAAGACCGAATGAGGGGGAAAGAGTGGGGGTTCGGTTTGCCTAATAGGGAGAAAATGGGATGCCAAAAAGACCTCTATGCCCTCACTTAAACTCTCCAAGCCTTAATAAACATTAGGGGTACTTTGGGTATTAAGAGAATTATCTAATTTTTATTTCCTAAATTAAGCAAAATCAAATATAAGTTTTATACATCAAATTTCTTAGAATTTTGCGTAGAATTTTATAAAATTAATCCCGTCGAAATCCGACAACATTGAATTTTTCACTTAAAACTCGTCGCGGCGCTTTGAAAAGCGTGCGAGGTCTAAAACAGCATTTTCGGGTTTTCACAATCTTCCCTCCTAATAAAAATTTCGTCCTCGAAATTTACATAACTTCTAGTTGCAAAATAACCCAACAGCTTCCATTTCATTAACATAAACCCCATCATTAAAAATAGAATAATCTGATCAATCCCAAAAATATTTGACATGACATAACAAGATAAACTACAAAAATCCAAAACATCAAAACATCAAGTTTATCATTACAAGTTTTTGAAAATAAACTATAAAGCCATCTCAATTATCATTGTCAGCATCTATAGATCCATCGGGCTCTTGCTGAGTCAAACTGTAAACTCGTGGTCTGACATCCTGCCTGGATTGATTTTGCACTGAACCTGTAACTGATGGTTCTATCATCTTGGGTTTTCCATAATTCTTCTGTGAAGGTGTTTCAGCAGATCTCATTCCTCCTGAACTCTTCTGAACCAAAGAAGGACAATATTTTGCTATGTGTCCAGGCTGATGACACCAATAGCAAGTGTTGGAACCAATCAGACATTCACCTTTATGCATTCTGCCACACTTAGCACAAGGTTCAGTGACTTTACTTACAGTTGCATCATTGCCTCCACTAGAACTAAACTTGGGCCTCTTCCCATTTGATCCCTCTGTCTGGTTGCTTTGAATATCCTCTTCAGAATTCTTCCTTTTCGAAAAATCTCTTCTCCTCTGAATACTTTGATAATCCAGCTCAACCTTCCATGCTTTATCAACTAATTTAGAGTAATCTTCAATCTCAAAAGCAACCAATGGCTGTCTAATGCTATCTCTCAAGCCACAAAGGAAACGGTGGCATTTCTTTTCTGCATTAGGAATCAGATGAGAGGCATACCTAGATAGCATCGTGAATTCAGCCTCATACTCTGCAACAGTCTTATCACCCTGCACCAGCCTATTGAATTTATCTTGCATTGATCTCCTGGCAGTCATTGGTACATACCAATCTCTAAATACTTTGACAAATTCCTCCCATGTGATTTGACTGCTAGATCTCCCAGTAAAAGTTTCTTCCAATTGTCTTCTCCACCATCTGTTTGCCTCCCCTCTGAAGGCATAAGTAGCTAAGGCTACCCTCCTATCCTGAAGGCATAGCATCCCCTCCAAAATCTTCTCAACTTCCATTAACCAGTCCTCTGCTTCTATAGCTCCACCTCCCACAAATGATGGTGGCTTCATGTCCTGGAATAACTTTAAATACTTGTCAACTGGAGCACTTCCACTACCACCAGCTTGAGTCTGAACATTTCTTATCATCTGTGTCATAGACGCCATCATTTGAGTGAAAGCATCCAAAGTAGCATTAATGCTACTGCCTTGAGGCTCTACTACTGTTGGTAATACTCTCCTGACCTCTCTAGTGTTGCCATTAGTGGCATCAGGTTCAGGTTCCTCAGCCCTAAAACACAAATTAACAAAACAATTTAAGCATTAAATAACACAAGCACCTTATATCTACCCTAACCTATAAGATCATCCTATTGGCTCTTTCATGAAAATCAATATCCTCAAATCCTTTGCTCTGATACCACTTCTGTCACGACCCGGCCCGGTTAGCTCGCGTAGGCGAGGCGGGAACAGAGGTCGGACGGTAGGTCAAGTATCTAAATTCCTAAATCTATCAATTCCCTAAATAAATCTCCAATATATTTTGAAAGAGCCACTATAACAATAAAGTTTGAAATCACATAAACATATAAGCAAACATATTCTTCGTCCTTACCTTTCTTCCGGAGCTCCTGCCCTACGATAAACAATGCCGCCCCCTTCTACTCATTGAATAAAATTAAGCTCACCTGAAAATGTTAACAACTAACATTAAGCTAAAGCTCAGTAAGCAATACACAATTCTAAACTACAGTAAACAAGGAATCTGAATAATATGATAGATGCAAATTTCATATGAACATAACATAAAAATGATTCCATACTAACATAGCATTAAACATATCATATCATAAACTATATCTTTCATTTTCCTTTCCATATTCATAACATTATACATGTCTTTCTCTTTTCGTATATAATACAACCGTCATAGGAGTCACCGTCTGTGTACCATAAAGGTACACCTTTACCATTTTCCTTTTCCATATCCTTTACCATTTTATCGTGCACGAGTACAGCGTCCCCAGCTAGTACCATAAGGGGGTGAACTCCATCCTTTCAACATACACATGCAAGCATTCAATATACATAAGCATATCATTTCATTCCATCTTATTCCTCCTTATAACATATAAACCTTATCGTAAGATATCATAAATTGTACATGTAATTTGTATGATCATTCATTTGGTATGAGTAAAGAATTAAGATTGGAGCTATCAAATCATATATACATGTGAGAAAGCAAGAGATATTACTGAAATAAAGAACAGTGCATACTTACAGAAGTTTGGAAAAATTGATTTCTTCACGCTAATCCTTCTTCCTTCGAGATTTCTTTAAAACACCTAAAAGATATAATTTCTTCTTCAAATACATTTATAATAAATCTAAATTAATGTTCTCATTCTATTTTTTTACAATCTACCCTAAGTTCTTCCTCTTCCTCTTTCCAAAAGATCACATAAAGTATATCATAATCTAAAAACTCATAATTTTTGTCTAATTACCTAATATTAATCAATATAACACTTTCTCCTTAATCTAAATTAATTTAAAATAATTATATTTTCGGATTTACCTAAAACCCTAATTTTAGAAAACCTATTTTCATTATTTCCCTCAAATAAACATGTTATCCTCTCCCCCACACCTAAATCATAATTAAATATTTTCCATTTTCGGATTTAAATTAATTAAAAATTAGGAAAATAAGATCTTATAAGAAAAACTTAATTTCTTCTCTTAAAAACTCTCTTAGGACCCTTAGGAATAATATTTGCAAATGCACTTCCAAAAACTCCAACTTTAGAGAAAACCCCTAATTTCCAAAATTTCATATTTTTCAATAAAACACTTCACATTAGGGTTTAAAAACATTCTCTAACCCTTCCCTAAACTTTTCTCAAAGGAATCCTAAAGAAAACTCAAGTTTCCCTAAAACCCTAATTTCATTCTTTAGAGAAAACACAAGAAAAAAGGAAGGGAAACACTTGCAAAACACTTACCTTAGCCTTCTCTTAATCTTCCCTACAATTTTCCCCCAATTTTTGTCGCCTGAAACCGCCGCCCCGAAGCTCCCCTGTCGCCTCCACCCCGTGCGCTCCCCTCTCTCTTTGTCCGCTCGGTTTGGGCAAAAGACCGAATGAGGGGGGAAAGAGTGGGGGTTCGGTTTGCCTAATAGGGAGAAAATGGGATGCCAAAAAGACCTCTATGCCCTCACTTAAACTCTCCAAGCCTTAATAAACATTAGGGGTACTTTGGGTATTAAGAGAATTATCTAATTTTTATTTCCTAAATTAAGCAAAATCAAATATAAGTTTTATACATCAAATTTCTTAGAATTTTGCGTAGAATTTTATAAAATTAATCCCGTCGAAATCCGACAATATTGAATTTTTCACTTAAAACTCGTCGCGGCGCTTTGAAAAGCGTGCGAGGTCTAAAATAGCATTTTCGGGTTTTCACAAGAAGTATGGAAAATTTCTAGAGTTGTTTCCACAACAAATCTATGCAAATTCCAAATCTGTAAACTTGTGATATTAAGAAAATTCTTATTCCATGGAGATATCTCCTACTAATTACCAATTAGCTACCTGATGAACACTGGCTTCAAACAGTTCTTGTTCTTCTTAAAACAACTCAAGTTCTATAATAAGTTTTTTTTTACATCTCAACATGTCTTTTCTCCAGTATTTCTCATTCTGTCTAATGAAATCCTTTCGTTCAAGCTAAGAAAGACCCATAGTGGCAAGAGGTGATGCATTCAAAGATTTGATCTCTACAAGAAAACAATGCTTGGTCACCTACTACTAAGGTAAAAAAACCCATAGGTTGTAAAAGATTTTATAAGATCATGTATAAATCAGATGGGATTATGAGCATTACAAGGCTTAGTTGGTTGCCAAAGGCTACAAAGAGACTGAAGGGATGGACTATAATGAAGTCTTTTCTTCCTGCTTATATTTAGCAAGGGAAGAACTTTGCATGACAACTAAAAAAATTGTTATATTACTTGAAGCAAGCGTGTTGCAATTGATTTCATAAATTCTCCAGTAGGAATGATAACTATTATTTCTTGGTCACAGTTGTTATGTCTCTTGCAAGACAAAATTTGACATCTTTTTAAAAGAAAATTGGAGCCTTAGGAGAAAAAATGTGCTCTCCTAAAACTCAAAAAAGGATTTATAGGAGGAAGAGACAAATTTTTTTAGATTTTTTTTTTTTGAAAGATTTACCATATTTTTGAAATTTTCAAAGTATGAGATTGATTATTTTCTTTTTAAAATATTTAAAATAGGAAATAATTTTTAAAAATGCAAAATTGTGGACAACAAATTTACCCCCTAAGGCTAGTGAGTGATGTGGGCAGCACAAGGCTATGACCTAGGCTTACCAACACTTAGTTTGGGCCATTCAAGTTTGTTTTCGGTACCGAATATGCCTTTTAAGTTGTTTGAGGATCTCTTGAAAGCATTGTTAGCATTACATACTCAATTTGAAAATTTTGAAGCCTAAAGAACCCTTCAGAGTGACTTTTCAGGCTAAACGAGCCAAATCAAATACTTATACTTAAAATTGTAGACTTCCTGAACCTATTATGGCCTCAAACAACAAGTATTTAGGTAAAGGAAGTTACCGAGAAGTCATAAATAACAAGAGACCAATTTGAATGAATAGATATAGAGTTCATGGCTGTATATGCCAAAGAAAAAATGGGTTTGCAAGAACTCTCAAAGTTTTAGTAGTAGGTTTGTTGGATAGATTTATGACTTTACCTTGAATATCTTTAAAAAGCACAAACAAATATAAGAACTTTTCCACTATATGTTTGTGATTAACAAAATCAAGTTCAACTCAATGTGGCCTTATGGGGTCAACAATTGTGTTGTCTTTCAAATATGTGATTGTCGATGATACATGATCTCCAACTCCATTTGAATAGTTAAGGATTAATGATCTTCAACAAATATTATATATCAGTGTTGCACATCTCTAATTTTGACCCCACTGATCTAATACAACCTCAATATGTTTAGAAAAATAGGACCTTTGGTATTTGTAATTGCCTTGCCTTGTAACATCAATCTTAGTTGTACTTTCAAGTGATTGACAAGCTTCCAATTTTTTTGTATTTTACAACAAGAGAAGTATGGACAATTTCTAGAGTTGTTTCCACAGCAAATTATGCAAATTCCAAATTTGTAAACTTGTGATATTAAGAAAATTCTTATTCCATGGAGATATCTCCTACTAATTACCAATTAGCTACCTGATGAACACTGGCTTCAAACAGTTCTTGCTTTCTTAAAACAACTCAAGCTCTATAATAAGTTTTTTTACATCTCAACATGTCTTTTCTCCAGAATTTCTCATTCTGTATAATGAAATCCTTTCATTCAAGCTAAGAAAGACCCATAGTGGCAAGAGGTGATGCATTCAAAGATTTGATCTCTACAAGAAAACAATACTTGGTCACCTACTACTGTCTCTCAAGGTAAAAAAAAACCATAGGTTGTAAAAGATTTTATAAGATCATGTATAAATCAGATGGGATTATGAGCATTACAAGGCTTAGTTGGTTGCCAAAGGCTACAAAGAGACTAAAGGGATGGACTATAATGAAGTTTTTTCTTCTTGCTTATATTTAGCAAGGGAAAAACCTTGTATGACAACTAAAAAAATTGTCGTATTACTTAGCGTGTTGCAATTGATTTCATAAATTCTCCAGTAGGAATGATAACTATTATTTCTTGCTCACAGTTGTTATGTCTCTTGCAAGACAAATTTTGACATCTTTTTAAAAGAGAATTGAAGCCTTAGGAGAAAAAATGTGCTCTCCTGAAACTCAAAAGGGATTTATAGGAGGAAGAGACAACTTTTTATAGATTTTTTTTTTTTTTTTGAAAAAATTAATATATTTTTGAAATTTTCAAAGTATGAGATTGATTATTTTCCTTTTTTAAATATTTAAATAGGAAATAATTTTTAAAAAATGCAAAACTGTCGACAACAAATTTGCCCCCTAAGGCTAGTGAGTGATGTGGGCAGGGAAATGACCTAGGCCTACCAACACTTAGTTTGGGCCATTCAAGTTTGTTTTCGGACCCGAATATGCCTTCCGAAAACAAACTTACTTAAAATTGTAGACTTTCTGAACCTATTATGGCCTCAAACAACAAGTATTCAGGTAAAGGCAGTTACCGAGAAGTCATAAATAACAAGAGACCAATTTGAATGAATAGATATAGAGTTCATGGCCATATATGCCAAAGAAAAAATGGGTTTGCAAGAACTCTCAAAGCCGCTGCTAATCAATCTTCAGGTACAGAAATCAAAGCATTAAAGGAAAGAAAGCAACTGCAAATTTTTACCTTTCTTCGTCCTTGATTCCATCTTGATCATCAACCCAAAAGAGGTGTGAGCAAGCATAAACTACACTGCACTGATAAGGCTTTTTCAAAAGCTTTGCAGAATATTGCAAGGAAAAAGTAAGAAATGAACTTTAAAGTTCATAATAAATAGAATTAAAAATGAATGAGCATGGGTATAAAACCGACCCCTATGGCCGTATCTCTATTCCCAACTCCCAATACGTTCATCCTCTGCAGAGTTCCAATAATTATGAATTGCCGTCACTTAAGCTTTTGAATCCTACATAGATTATAGGGAAAGAAAATAAAAGACGGTAACTAAATGAATAATAGTAGTACTAACAACAAAATACTTCATTGAACAAATAACCATTGATAAAATAATAGCACCTAATTAGGCTTGAATAATTGTATTCTAGTTTCTTACTACAACTTCTTCTACATATAATATAAATGCCTGAGTAAAAAATTCATACGCAATGGGTTCAAGATCACAATCATTGGCAGCCTGAGAAAATATCAAATCAGAAACAATAGCTGATGTTGAAGGCAGAATAGAGATATAACCTCAATTGAAAGTCTACAAACCTCTGTACATTGTAAGTACAACCTCAAGGCAAGTTCGGGTGAAGGAACACATGATAGTGCCTCAATGGTCTGAAAAATATCGACAATAGAAAAATAATGAATAAAAAACATTCAAACGAAGGAGATTAGGAGAAGAAAGGATTCCAACTCAAGCTCTATCACTGCTAATAGAAAGCACTGAATTGCAACTCTGCATTCTATCCCATTCCGTTTTCCAACCCATTAACAACATTGATTTACAATCTATTAAATATAAAAAATCAGCATTCAAAGTGTGTACATTATAATATATAAGGATGGAATTTAGTGACTGAGGTACCTCAATAGATATATGGCTAGTTAAAATTTAAAAGGGTGGTTTATGAGGTACCTCAACTCATAAGTGCAAAAGAACAATAGTCTTCAAAGCAATGCAACATTCAATAATGTTACCAGACATAAAAAATGTGAAAAAAAGCAGTAGCTCTAGTGTTTCCTTGTTCTTCTACTTCTTTTCTTACATGATCTTTAGTGTTAACTAACAAGTGAATTTGGCTCAACTGATGTTGATCTACTAAAACTGCAAATCATATTACAAATAAAACTCAGATGAATTTCTATGGCTAGTTAAAATTTAAAAGGGCTTGTTTGAGAAAAATTAATGATGACTTTGATCGCTTAAAATCAATTAAACTATCAGTAAAAAAATAGGTATATGAACAAAATATAGTGTAATCTTTATCGAGTCTTCATAACAAATGTATGTCAACATGTAGACTATCAAAACAAAAAATGACAAATTAAATCAACTCTGCAGCATCGTCTGTATCTAGACACCATTATTCTATTCATAAAAGCATGACTATGTTTAGATTGATGTCTCTCAATGTACTTTGGTACGACGATGGCTCAAATTATCTTTAATAGAAAAATCACAAGGAATTACTTGTTTATATAATTATAGTGAAATTAAAAAAATCAATTGCATAATTTATAACCAATTTGGGGATATTCAAAATCAGCAAACAGAAATTTAGGTGACCACGATGATCACAAGTGCAATGTTATAGAGAACAGAAACATTTTGATCTCAGAGCGATAATATGAGCTCAAACCTCCAACTTTACCTTAAAAGAAGTGTGGGCTCCGAAAATTCGTCCCCGGCCTCCGCTCGCTTTTCTTATTCGGCGAGGGAGTTTTAACGAACTAAGTTCCGAGGTAAATTTTGGAAGGCAGATGGGTTTGTAGATAAGACACTACCCAGAGATTTCGCCCTCATTTGGTGAGGACTTTATGATCTGAGTTCTGGTTTCCTATAGGCGCAAGCCCCTATAGTTAATTACCCCTCTCGATCACGAGAGAGAACTTTCGATTAAGGCTAGTCATCGATCAGATTCGTATAGAATATACGTGTTATCTGGCATATAGTAGCAGCAATGGATATGGAATTTTGGAAATCTGAAGATTTGGGTGTTTGAGAATTTGAAGGTTCATATATTTGGAATTTGGTTTGAAAGATTTGAGAAATTTGATATTTAAAATTGGAATTTTCACCATCTGGAACTTAAAGCGGATGGTGGGGGAATGGATGATAGACCCGATCAAGATCCCATGGTTCCGTCGTCCCGGGCCATCATGGTCCCTGGTCTACTTAGTCAGAGGAGGTAGTCGACCCAACCTGACAGAAGGATCCTTGTCGGCAGCCATGGGTTGCTTCGTCCAAGGGGACCTTGTAGACCGAGGTTGAATGTTTGTCTAAGGGGACAAATTTAAATCCACCTTAGCTTACAGAGGGCTTTGTGCCCTATCAATCATATCCTATTGATTCATATCTCAAGGATTTGATGCCAATAAGGAACGTAACGGCGCTGGCCATAACCGGTATTTCGTGGTGCCATTTGGCGGCAAAACCACTCGGTTCAGAGGGCCCCGGGTCATAACCGTTTATCCTGCGGTGCCATTTGGCGGCAAAACCGCCGGTTAGAGGACACGTACCACGTCCTTACTAGCAAGAGATTGTCTTGAGAATGGATCCTAGTGATATTTTCGACTAGGCATTTGGCTCTTTGTGAGCTAGAGTTAATTTGAATTTGTCCGCCTCGACAAACTGTTGCGGAGGGCGGATGGATTTTGCTTTAAGTTTTTGATGGATTTATTTCATTTTAAATATTTTTGGAATTTTTGGGATTTTTGTGGAGTTTTTGGCTTTTTCTGGAATTTTGGGTGGAGCTTGGAAGATATTTGGATATTTGGGAGTCATTTGAAATATTTGTGAACCCCTCCGGTTGAGATAAACATTCAACACGGCCATTATCGGGATGTTTGGGGTCATTTCCATTTAAAGCTTCAACCTTGTCGACTCTGTCTAGCTGTTGACGGAGGATCGGGTTTCGTAGGCTTCGTGCATTTATTAGTGAATTCATATTGTTGTAGGCCTTGAAGGCCTAATATGAATGTATTAAAACAAATATATCGATCATAGCAATCGTATATTTGTCTGAGAGTTCGAACCTTGTCGACTCCTATTGACCCGTATAGGAGGATCGGGTTCGAACTAGAATTCACTTGTTAACCCGCGCAGCATCCCTAGACGTCACGTGTATATCAATAACACGCTCGCCGGGGCCCATGCCGGTTTTACAATTGTTTTTACCCTTTTTAGTGTACCTATGTGTATACAAACTACGGTGCACGTGCGGGGGTATTCTTGAAATAGACGCCTTCTGTCTGCTTGTACGAATGTTGCAGATCCGGTGGCGTGGTGTAGCAGCTTCTGTATAGAATTGTTTGCTACTTCGTACAGGTAGACTGTCGTGCACTATTTGTTGATTTTTGTAGGCGGACCCTAGTGCACTAACTAATCTCCTGCCTTGGGTCATAAGAGATTGCATTTATTGAAGTTCTTCTATATGTTCATAGATGACCCATTACTTATGCAACTTGTTTATTATCAGTGATTGCAGGGGTTGGTATATCTCTTGTACACCAGCTCTTGATATTTGCAAAGAATTGTAGTGTGTTTACTTAGAGCAGTGTGACATCTTCTGTGTGAAACTTATAATCATATTATGCTTCTCAAATCAACTTTGAATCTCCATTCATGCATGAATTATTACATGCTTTATGGATCTATTGTCCTTGAAAGTGGCTTCTCAACAATCATTATCCGTTGATATCTAAATCTTACTTAGCAAGAAGGCTTTGAAATATTTGTAGGAAAACCCTACACTAGTGGTTGTAGGCATATTTCCATGTTCTTCATTTAGCCATTGCGAGCACACCACTTTGATTGAATGACTTGAGCCACATCAATTTCATCACTCCTTGTTTATGTGATAATTTTTAGTGATATTTGCACTCTAATTAGCATGAAGGTTCTTCCACGTACATTTGAGAGCTTCAAATTTTGATTGCAAATACATTGGTTGGAATGAGACGTATGGATCACAAGTCTCTCATTGCTTTTGGAAGTAGTTCATAGCTTGCAAGATGGATTTGCTCATTGATATATGCTCGCAGCCAAACATATATCCTATAACTATCTTAGTAAATTGTACGAGTTTCAACATCATTTGTGAGGGAATGATGGTTGCAAGCCCTTTATTCATCATGAGCCTTATGTTCAATTTTCTTGCATTTAATCAAGATTTTTATTATTTCTCTTTGATATAATTCTTCTCCTTTTGAAAGATAGTCAATATGTATGACAAGCTTGGTACTATAGTCATCAACATCTTACTCCATTCTAGATGATTGTCACAAGTTGATTGTTGTTGCTCCCAAGTTTCATACCAAAGCTTGTAGTTAATTTATACATATACATCATCTTTTACTTGTCTTTCATTTCATCACCATCATTTTCTTTTTACAATTTATGAATCTCATTTCAAATGAGAGGCTTTTGATTCAAATCAATCGTTTGTTCAATGCCCATTTGAGTCTGAGTCTAGTTTGAGTTTGGGTTCATTTTGCTTGAGTTCAAGTTCTAGTTCTGCTTGAGTTCATGTATAAGTTCAAATTGAGTTCCTTGTGATCTTCTTGAGTCCAAAAATTCAAGTTTTGATTGAGTTCATTTGAGTTCAAATTTGTGTTCAATTGGTCCGAGTTCATCATTTTTTGTTCAAGTCCTTGGATATTCAATCCAAAATTCGGCAGCCTCCCGGCGTCTCCCCCGTTTAGGGGAAAAACCAAGAGGCAACCATTCCCATCGACGCTACGTGAGCGCTTCAGGTAGGTGTCAAAAATGACACCGCGGTCGCGAATGAAAATTTTTATCCCCGCCTGCTACGTGAGCATTTAAGGGTTTTTAGGTTTGTTGATTATAAGAAGAAAACAGGTGTTAGAAAGGACACAAATTTCCCCCCTCTGCACCACGTGGGCGTTCGGGGGTACTTATATGAAAATAAAGAACATATATTTTTTTTTATCCCCTTCGCCGCAAGCGTCGCACCGTTTTCCCACCCTAAACGCTACTTGAGCGCCTCGGGGGTTTGCCGGCTCGTTGCAAGCTTTGAAGGGGGATTCTTAAATCGTTGCGAGCATCGCACCGGTTTCCCACCCTAAACGCTACGTGAGCGCCTCGGGGGTTTGCCGGCTCGTTGCAAGCATCGAGAAAAGAACCTTTTTTTTTTTTTTAAGAAAATTTAAAATTTGCGTAGGGTGGCGATGACGCGTGGATCAATGTAATAATCAATTATAATTAACTAAAATTAATTATAGTTAATAATTTCTAACTATAATTAACCATAGTCTATTATAATTGATATTAATATATTAAATATAATTATTTAGAATTAATTATAAATATTTATAACTAATTTCAAATAATTATAATTAAATAATAATTAATTATAGCTAGCTATAATTAATTATCTAAATCATAATTAATATTACTTATAATTAATTCTGAGTAATTATAACTAATATTAATTAACTATAAATATTAAATAATTAATTATAACCAATAGTAATTAGTTATAATCAATTAGCATAGAGAGAGAGGGATTAGAGCTCGGTTATACACAATAAATAGGGTAAAAGGGGTCGGGCAGAGGGACTTCGGCTAAGGCAGAGAGGATCGGCTGGGGAGGTGAAGCCGAAGGAGGGAGCTCGGGTAAAGGAGGCGCCGGCTAGGTAAGAGCTCTCGGTCTCTCTCTCTCTCTCTCTCTCTCTCTCTCTCTCTCTCTCTGTTCGTGAGAATCGGGCTCACGGTCGGGAGCAGGAGTCGGCTACAGGAGGGGAGATCGGAGGAGAGGGAAGGTGGTTCGGCTGGAGTGCGAATGGAGGGACACAGTGGAGATGGGGTCGACGGGAGCAAGCGACGGGTTGGGGAGTATCGTGGGAGAGAGCCGTTCGAACGGGAGAAGAGACCGTGAGCGTGGGAGAGTGAGAGGGTGTCGTGTGGAAGCAGAGTCGAGAGCAGCGAATCGAACGAGGGCTTTAGGTCGGTATTTGAAGGCGACTTGGGCGCTCGTTCGAGGTAAGATCGCAGATTTCGCGCAGGATTCTCGGAACGGCGCCGCTTGAACAGAAATTCGGCGGGATTTCGGGAAGATTTTGAGGATCCGACGATTACAGCAGGTATGCACGTTGATTTTTTGGTTTTCTTTCTTTTTGCTCTTTTGGGTTTGATCCAGAGGTCAACAAGAAGCAGCTTTGTTAGATGGTACAAGCATAAGTGCAAAGAAAAAGGTTTGAATAGATTGAAAAAATAGCACATATAACTAAAGGAAACAACTATTTTTTTGCACCAAGCAACCACGCACTGCTCTAGCCCCTAGCATACAAATTCAAGTAAAACTATTAATAATACAAGCATATTTGATTCACCCACTTAAATTTCACAGTAGATGAAATTATTAAAAGTTGTAATTTATTAAAGCACCTCACTATTACAAGAAACAAAAAAAAAAAAAAAAATCACAAGTACTTCAGTCAAATATATGCTCAGAAAGAGTTTAGGCTGAACTGTAGAACCTTTGAGCTCTAGAATTTCTTCTACAATCCTCTCCCTTTGATAATCGAGTATTTTTAGGTTTTTCTCAAGCTTTCCAACCTGATATCCAAGTTTGCAACTTCATCGTCCTGTTTCTAAGAGAGACAAGTATGGGACATAAACATAACATTTCCAGTAATAGTCAAAGGAACCTTACAAGGATGATGCTCCGGTTAAGAAGATAAAATTTGGATTTCAAAAAAAAAAAAAAAAAGATTTGTTATTATAAACTTTTCTCACTAAAGATCACATCATACAAAAAACTGAGATAACTATCATGTTGTAAAACCCGAAAATGGCGCTTTAGTCCTCGCACGCTTTTCAAAGCGCCGCGACGTACTTTAAGTGAAAATTTTGAAGTTGTCGGATTTCGACGCAAATAATTTTATAAAATAGAGCGCAAAATTCTAAGAAATTTGATGTATAAAACTTATATTTAATTCCTCTTAATTTGAGAGATAAAAATTTCCGAAGACTAATAATACCAATAATGCCCTTAGAGATTATTAAAGCTTGGAGAGTTTAAGTGAGGGTAATATGGTCAATTGCAAAATCCCCTTTCTCCCTTAATAGGCAAACCGAGCCCTCCTTCTCCCCCATTCGCACGAACCGAACGAAAGGGAGCGGGATTCCTAGGGGCGGACGGCTAGGGCTTCTTCGGCGGTGGCTCCGGCGACTTTTTCCGGCGAGAAAACTTGAGGAAAACGTAGAGGAGACTAAGGGAAGTGAAAGGTATGCATTTAGAATCAATTTCTCTCCTCTCTTTCTCAAGATTTTTGGAAGAGATGAAATTAGGGCTTTGAGAAAAACTTAGGTTTTCTTTGGGTTTTTCTTTGAGAGAAGTCTAGGGAAGGTTTAGGGAGAGTTTCTAAACCATATTAAGTTGAGTTTTTGTGAATAATGAAAATTTTTGAAATTAGGGTTTGCTAAAAAATTTATCTCCCTTGTAAATGCTTTCACAATTATTGTTTTTAGTAATTTGAGGAAGGTTTTATGTGAAGACACTTATTGTTTAAGCCAAAAACTTTGAGTTAGAAATTTAGGGTTTCTCCCTAATTAAGGAATTTTGATCCCTACGATTCCAAAAAGGCTTTTAGAAAGATTCTAGAGAATTATTTACAAGTTTTCTTAATTATAGATTCCCTTAATCCAAGAAAGTCATTAATGTTTAAATTAATATTTGATTGTAGGAAGAATGTTTGCTTATTTAAGATCCATGGTTTTAAATAAACGCTAATTGAGAATGAATGGAGGTGAGAGATACCATGAATTGTGGGTGGGGTTTGAATTGAAACTTAAACAAGACATTAGGTTGATTTATGCAATTTACTTTCGTTTAAGGATTTAGGAAATTGTGAGGGAAAACTTTTACTTATGCATTGTTGTATGCTCTTTTAGATTTTAACTGTGGAAGGAAAGGACTCGTTCAGACAAACGAAGGGGGGGGCACGGATTGAGGTAGGTGGAATGAATATTCAAATGAATTTTAAACAAATTTTCCTTCAATTGCTAATTACATTGAATATGACAAGTTCCTTTATGTTTATTATGAGACTTTTATATTTTTTTATATTCCCTTGTAAGCTTATGGATATTTGATACGAATGCAAAGTTCTCTTTATGCAAATGTGCAACCTATGGATTTCATGCTCATTCTCTAATTATGTTTTACATGTCATTTCTCTTACATGCAAAAGTACATAAGCATGCATTTCTTTAAGGAATTACACATGTGAGTAGTCTAAGAATGAATTACATCAAGCATACCCTATGGTTATATAAATAATATATGTGTGTGCATGTTGACGCGGGAGTATCACATGGAAAAGGAGGCTCTTATGAGCCATGGAAAAGGAAGCTCTTATGAGCTATGGAAAAGGATGGTTCCTATGAACCAATGGAAAAGGAAATGGCCAAATTATGTGTACCTGATCAGTACAAGTGATACTCCTGAGACGGGTGTTATAGTTATAAATATATTAAACTATTTATGAATGTTTCATACATGTTATATACAATTGAAATTACTACTTGAGGCATGATGTTCTCTAAAGGATGAAAGGAAAGGTTATGGAAGGATTATGCATTTTGAAAGTTGAGGTGAAGGTATGTTCTTCTTTGAGTACAACTTTTTTATGATTGATGATTCTTTTATTAAAATTTCCCAAGCATGCTATAGTTCTCTATCTTAATGTTAAAGTTCATTTGAATTTCCATTCTCACCTATTGAGTATAAGACTCACCCTCGTTGTGGGGATACTTTTCAGGAGGAACTAGGAAGGGGTAATGGCTGAGCAACCTCCGCGTACTTACCGTCGTAGGGGAGACGACGACGGGCGGCAGGTTCTTTTGTATTTTGATGTTTTGTATAGGAGGATTAGAACTAGAATGCAAGAGAAAGATTATACTTGTAGATCCTCTTTTTGTATACTTTTGTACTTTTAATGTTAAATCCCTTGATTTGGTGATTTTTGAATGAAAGAAAAGAAAAAAAAAATTTACTTTGGAGATTGTAGTGGCTCTTTCTTTATATCATTCTTTCATTTCGAAGTTATATTAATTGTCTTGTAATGTTTTCTTTTATCTTCTTTATGTCCGATCTTTGTTCCCGCCTCGCACTTGCGAGCTAACCGGGCCGGGTCGTGACAAGAGTGGTATCAGAGCAAGGATTTGAGGATATTGATTTTCATAAAAAGAGCCAATAGGAAGATCTTATAGGTTAGGGTAGGTATAAGGTGCTTGTGTTATTTAATGCTTAGATTGCTTTGTTGCTTTATGTCTCAGGGCTGAGGAACCAGAACTAGATGCCACTGATGGCAACACAGGGGAGGTCAGGAGAGAATTGCCTTCAGTTCTAGAGCCTCAAGGTAGTAGCATTAATGCTACTTTGGACTCTTTTACCCAAATGATGGCGGCTATGACGGGGATGATAAGGAATACACAGACTCAAGCTGGAAGTAGTGGAAGTGCTCCAATTGACAAGTATTTAAAGTTATTCCAGGACATGAAGCCACCATCATTTGTGGGAGGTGGAGCTATTGAAGCAGAGGACTGGTTAATGGAAGTTGAGAAGATTTTGGAGGGGATGCTATGCCCTCAGGATAGGAGGGCAGCCTTAGCTACTTATGCCTTCAAGGGGGAGGCAAACAGATGGTGGAGAAGACAATTGGAAGAAGAAACCTTTACTGGGAGATCTAGCAGTCAAATCACATGGGAGGAATTTGTCAAAGTATTTAGAGATTGGTTTGTACCAATGACTGCCAGGAGATCAATGCAAGACAAATTCAATAGATTGGTACAGGGAGATAAGACTGTTGCAGAGTATGAGGCTGAATTCACAATGCTATCTAGGTATGCCTCTCATCTGATTCCTAATGCAGAAGAGAAATGCCACCGTTTCCTTTGTGGCTTGAGAGATAGCATTAGACAGCCATTGGTTGCTTTTGAGATTGAAGATTACTCTAAACTAGTTGATAAAGCACGGAAGGTTGAGCTTGATTATCAGAGTGTTCAGAGGAAGAGAGACTTCCAGAAGAGGAAGTATGAAGATAAATCAAGGCCTGCACAATCTTTTCATTCTGGAAGGCCAAATTGGAAGAAGCCCAAGCCCAACACTTCAGAGAGCAGTACTCCATCTGCTATGTGCAATAAATGTGGAAGGGCTCATAGGGGAGAGTGCCTTTCTGGCACCAATACATGTTTTTTGGTGCCATCAGCCAGGGCACATGGCAAAGTTTTGCCCTACTTTGGGACAGAAGTCTACCCCAGCAGCCAGAACAGGAAACACTTTTCCTCAGAGGACAGCTGGCAGGCCAAGAACTGTAGAGTCTACTGGATCTACCCCATCACAAGGCCAAGCTCGTCCCCCGGTTCAACCAAGAGTTTATGGAATATCACAACAAGAAGCAAAAGACTCTCCTGATGTTATCACAGGTATGCATTTAATATAATGTTAATAGATTCCTTTATGATTTATGAGTAAATTAAGCTTTATGTTATGTTACATGCATGATATCTAGGAACGATACTTGTCTGTAACAAGCCTGTTAAGGTATTGTTTGATACGGGAGCCTCTCATTCTTTCATTTCGGAGGAATTTGTTAAGTCTGTTGGTTTATCTTCCTCATTTAAGCTCAGACCCTTATCTGTTTTGATGCCTAATGGGAGTCAGTTGGAAACCAACAAAGGGTGTCATGTGGAGTTGATTGTGTGTGATAGAAATTTGGGCGCAGATCTTATGTTATTGCCCTTAACGGAGTTTGATATGATCCTAGGGATGGATTGGTTGTCTAGTCACTTTGTGACCATAGACTGTAATAAGAAAGAAC
Source organism: Dendrobium officinale (assembly GCA_019514585.1). Lineage (NCBI taxonomy): Eukaryota > Viridiplantae > Streptophyta > Magnoliopsida > Asparagales > Orchidaceae > Dendrobium > Dendrobium officinale. Next base: position 21,581 of record JACXSL010001215.1, read on the forward strand.
TTAAATTCTGTATGCCAGGGGAGAAAGAATTCAAATTTGTAGGAGAAAGAGGCCTAACTTCCATGATAGTCTCTTCGTTGGTGGCTTACAAATTATTGAGGAAGGGTAATGAAGGTTTTCTAGCTTATGTTAAGGAGGAAAAGAAAGAAGAGAGGAGGTTAGAGGAGATACCTGTTGTGCAAGAGTATCCAGAAGTGTTCGCAGATGATTTACCTGGAATGCCTCCAAGCAGGGAGATTGATTTTACCATTGAACTGGTTAGTGGAGCAGATCCTGTTGCTAAAGCCCCTTATAGGATGGCCATAAAAGAACTGAAGGAACTGAAAGATCAACTGGAGGAATTGCTTAGTAAAGGATTTATCAGGCCTAGCACTTCGCCTTGGGGTGCTCCTGTGCTCTTTGTGAAAAAGAAGGATGGAAGTTTAAGGCTTTGCATAGACTACAGAGAATTGAACAAGCTGACTATAAAGAATAAATATCCTCTTCCAAGGAATTGATGATTTGTTTGATCAGTTGGAGGGTGCCTCTGTGTTTTCCAAGATAGACTTGAGATCAGGATACTATCAGCTCAAGGTCAGAGAAGAGGACATAGCAAAGACAGCTTTCAACACTAGATACGGGCATTTTGAGTTTACAGTGATGCCTTTTGGCCTAACAAATGCCCCTGCAGTGTTTATGGACCTCATGAATAGAATCTTTAAGGATTCTTTGGATCTATTTGTGATTGTATTCATAGATGACATACTCGTTTACTCCCCAGATGAAAGGATGCATGCAAACCATTTAAGGTCAGTGTTGTATACTTTGAAGGATAATGACTTGTATGCTAAGTTCTCCAAATGTGAATTTTGGTTGAAGAGTGTACACTTTTTGGGTCATGTGATTAGCAATGGAGAGATCTCTGTGGATCAGCACAAGGTGCAAGCTATAGCAGATTGGCCACGACCCACTACTGTGACGGAGATCAGGAGCTTTTTGGGTTTAGCTGGTTATTATAGGAGGTTTGTTGAGGGGTTTTTTCTCGTATAGCTATGCCCTTGTCTAGATTGACCCAGAAGGCAGTGAAGTTTGTATGGTCAGATCAATGTGAGGAGGCTTTTCAAAGGTTGAAGCAATGTTTGGTGACTGCTCCAGTGCTTACCATTCCGTCAGGGACGGATGGTTTTCAGCTTTATAGTGATGCCTCTCACAAAGGGTTGGGTTGTGTATTGATGCAGAATGGAAGGGTCATTGCCTATGCTTCAAGGCAACTGAAGAACCATGAAAGAAACTATCCAACCCATGATTTGGAGTTAGCGGCAGTGGTTTTTGCCCTGAAGATATGGAGACATTATTTGTATGGGGTGAAGTGTGAAGTATTCACTGATCATCAAAGTTTAAAATACATCTTCACTCAGAAAGAGTTGAATTTGAGGCAAAGGAGATGGTTGGAGCTTATCAAGGACTACGATTTGGATATCCAATATCATCCAGGCAAGGCAAATGTTGTAGCAGATGCTTTAAGCAGGAAAACTTCCAGTGCCAGTTGGATGATTACACAACAGCTTGAATTGATTAGAGACTTGGAGAAGTTAGAGATTTCTGTAGTTCAACCTGATGATGCAGAGTTTGTTGCTTTGAATCAGATGACTGTTCAGTCAACATTGAAGGATAGGATAAGAGAAGCTTTGCCACAAGATGCAGAATTTGAGAAAGTCCTAGATTGGGTGAAGGTTGGTCATGTGGAGGAGTTTGAACTTGATGAGGATGAACTACTACGGTATAGAGGCAAAATTTGTATCCCAGATGTTGGAGATTTGAGGAAGGACATTCTTCAGGAAGCACACTATTCAGGTTATACAATTCACCCAGGAAGTAACAAGATGTATCAAGATTTGAAGGAATACTTTTGGTGGCCAGGGATGAAGAGAAGTGTAGCAGAATTTGTGGCTAAGTGTACAGTTTGCCAGATGGTTAAAGTGGAACATCAAAAGCCAGGAGGTTTATTGCAGCCCTTTGCCTATACCAGAATGGAAGTGGGAAGACATAGCCATGGATTTTGTGGTTGGATTGCCTAGGTCCAGAACTGGTCATGATGCCTTATGGGTGATCATTGATAGATTGACCAAGTCAGCACACTTCTTGCCTATCAAGCAATCTGATGCTGTTGAGAAGTTGGCAAGTGTTTATGTTAATGAGATTGTTAGGCTTCATGGTGTACCAAGATCAATAGTTTCAGATAGAGATGGGAGATTCACCTCTAGATTGTGGAGGAAAGTTCAGGAGGCAATGGGCACCAGACTCACTTTCAGTACAGCCTTTCACCCCCACAAACAGATGGTCAATCAGAGAGGACTATTCAGACATTGGAGGATTTACTCAGATTATGTGTACTGGACTTTGGTGGCAAATGGGAGACACACATTCCATTGATTGAATTTGCCTATAACAATAGCTTCCAAGCAAGTATAGGTATGGCACCCTATGAAGCTTTGTATGGAAGGAGGTGTAGAACTCCTTTATGTTGGGCGGAGACAGGAGAAAGAAAGATAGTTGGAGCTGACCTAGTAGATGATGCTACTGAGAAGATAAGGCTGATTCGTGATAGATTGAAGGCTGTTCAAGATAGACAAAAAAGAAGTATTATGATGCCAAACATAGATCTGTGGAGTTCAATGTTGGAGAGTTTGTATTCCTCAAGGTTAGTCCTATGAAAGGTGTAAAGAGATTTGGCAAAGTTGGGAAACTAAGTCCAAGGTATGTTGGCCCTTTTGAGATTTCAGAGAGAATTGGCAGTGTAGCTTACAGATTGATTTTGCCATCTCACTTGAGTGGAGTACATAATGTATTCCACATATCTTCTTTGAGGAAATACATTGCAGATGAAACTCAGAAGATCAGTACTGAAGCTATAGATATCCAACCAGATCTGACTTTTGTAGAGGAGCCTGAAAGGATCATAGATTATGATGTTAAGAAGCTTCGTAGCAGAGAGATTCCTTATGTTAAAGTATGTGGAAGCATGGATCTGAGAAAGATGCTACTTGGGAGAAGGAATCAGAGATGAGGGAAAGCTACCCTCACCTTTTTGACTAAGGTATGATTTCTTGAGCTTGTATTAAATTTCGAGGACGAAAATTTTTATAAGGGAGGGAGAATTGTAAAACCCGAAAATGGCGCTTTAGTCCTCGCACGCTTTTCAAAGCGCCGCGACGTACTTTAAGTGAAAATTTTGAAGTTGTCGGATTTCGACGCAAATAATTTTATAAAATAGAGCGCAAAATTCTAAGAAATTTGATGTATAAAACTTATATTTAATTCCTCTTAATTTGAGAGATAAAAAATTTCCGAAGACTAATAATACCAATAATGCCCTTAGAGATTATTAAAGCTTGGAGAGTTTAAGTGAGGGTAATATGGTCAATTGCAAAATCCCCTTTCTCCCTTAATAGGCAAACCGAGCCCTCCTTCTCCCCCATTCGCACGAACCGAACGAAAGGAAAGGAGCGGGATTCCCCTAGGGGGGCGGACGGCTAGGGCTTCTTCGGCGGTGGCTCCGGCGACTTTTTTTTTTTCCGGCGAGAAAACTTGAGGAAAACGTAGAGGAGACTAAGGGAAGTGAAAGGTATGCATTTTAGAATCAATTTCTCTCCTCTCTTTCTCAAGATTTTTTTGGAAGAGATGAAATTAGGGCTTTGAGAAAAACTTAGGTTTTCTTTGGGTTTTCTTTGAGAGAAGTCTAGGGAAGGTTTAGGGAGAGTTTCTAAACCATATTAAGTTGAGTTTTTTGTGAATAATGAAAATTTTTGAAATTAGGGTTTGCTAAAAAATTTATCTCCCTTGTAAATGCTTTCACAATTATTGTTTTTAGTAATTTGAGGAAGGTTTTATGTGAAGACACTTATTGTTTTTAAGCCAAAAACTTTGAGTTAGAAATTTAGGGTTTCTCCCTAATTAAGGAATTTTGATCCCTACGATTCCAAAAAGGCTTTTAGAAAGATTCTAGAGAATTATTTACAAGTTTTCTTAATTATTATAGATTCCCTTAATCCAAGAAAGTCATTAATGTTTAAATTAATATTTGATTGTAGGAAGAATGTTTGCTTATTTAAGATCCATGGTTTTAAATAAACGCTAATTGAGAATGAATGGAGGTGAGAGATACCATGAATTGTGGGTGGGGTTTGAATTGAAACTTAAACAAGACATTAGGTTGATTTATGCAATTTACTTTCGTTTAAGGATTTAGGAAATTGTGAGGGAAAACTTTTACTTATGCATTGTTGTATGCTCTTTTAGATTTTAACTGTGGAAGGAAAGGACTCGTTCAGACAAACGAAGGGGGGGGGGCACGGATTGAGGTAGGTGGAATGAATATTCAAATGAATTTTAAACAAATTTTCCTTCAATTGCTAATTACATTGAATATGACAAGTTCCTTTATGTTTATTATGAGACTTTTATGTTTTATATTCCCTTGTAAGCTTATGGATATTTGATACGAATGCAAAGTTCTCTTTATGCAAATGTGCAACCTATGGATTTCATGCTCATTCTCTAATTATGTTTTACATGTCATTTCTCTTACATGCAAAAGTACATAAGCATGCATTTCTTTAAGGAATTACACATGTGAGTAGTCTAAGAATGAATTACATCAAGCATACCCTATGGTTATATAAATAATATATGTGTGTGCATGTTGACGCGGGAGTATCACATGGAAAAGGAGGCTCTTATGAGCCATGGAAAAGGAAGCTCTTATGAGCTATGGAAAAGGATGGTTCTATGAACCAATGGAAAAGAAAATGGCCAAATTATGTGTACCTGATCAGTACAAGTGATACTCCTGAGACGGGTGTTATAGTTATAAATATATTAAACTATTTATGAATGTTTCATACATGTTATATACAATTGAAATTACTACTTGAGGCATGATGTTCTCTAAAGGATGAAAGGAAAGGTTATGGAAGGATTATGCATTTTGAAAGTTGAGGTGAAGGTATGTTCTTCTTTGAGTACAACTTTTTTATGATTGATGATTCTTTTATTAAAATTTCCCAAGCATGCTATAGTTCTCTATCTTAATGTTAAAGTTCATTTGAATTTCCATTCTCACCTATTGAGTATAAGACTCACCCTCGTTGTGGGGATACTTTTCAGGAGGAACTAGGAAGGGGTAATGGCTGAGCAACCTCCGCGTACTTACCGTCGTAGGGAGACGACGGGCGGCAGGTTCTTTTGTATTTTGATGTTTTGTATAGGAGGATTAGAACTAGAATGCAAGAGAAAGATTATACTTGTAGATCCTCTTTTTGTATACTTTTGTACTTTTAATGTTAAATCCCTTGATTTGGTGATTTTTGAATGAAAGAAAAGAAAAAAAAAAATTTACTTTGGAGATTGTAGTGGCTCTTTCTTTATATCATTCTTTCATTTCGAAGTTATATTAATTGTCTTGTAATGTTTTCTTTTATCTTCTTTATGTCCGATCTTTGTTCCCGCCTCGCACTTGCGAGCTAACCGGGCCGGGTCGTGACACATGTAGCATAAATATCTTGACTAATGCTCTTATTAATACAAAATGATTTATACTGTAAAGAGAAAGGGAGGAAGAAGACAATACCAGCAAGCTTAGGAAGAGTTTTCATCCTATTTGCAATGCAATGAAAAAGGAAGAAGCTTTCTTTTCCTGATGGTATATGTAAAGCAATAAAAAAAAGATGATAAAAGAATTGATCTTTATAACCCAACAAGCAATAATCCATAAAATGAAATAAAATAGTAGAATTTGAATGACATAATCGTTTACTCCATAAGTTATCATTTTTATTTTATTTACCGAAATATAAAATAACAAAATAACTTCATAAATAAAAGGATGAAAAAGAAATAATCGTCTGCTTTAGGTCCCCCCCTTCAAGGTTAATTGTAGCACATAGATTGGGGCAAGTAATTTTTTTCGCTTCATAACAATTGAATTATCCTACCTCAATTAACTCTACTCACAATTTTTGGCAACATTATACAACCACAATACTAATCCATGATTCTTACACAGAAAAATATAACTCTTTGGGGTAAATTCGGCTGAAAAAAAAAACAATGAACTCTTCCAATAATTCCCACTATAACTAATTCAACTGATGACAATACTCCTACATCCTAACCAAATCCAAATTAAAGATGCTAAAATTGGGCACTTCGGTGCCCTTAGCCCTTCTTCCCGAAAAACCTCGCAGATTAAAGACAATAACTCAAGCAAAAATTGCCACAACAACAAGAATAAAAATAAGGACCATAGAAACATAAAAGGTTAAAGGAGAAGAATGATTAGAAGAAAACTTACATCGCACATCAATTAACCGACTTTGTGCCCTTAGACCTTTGAGAAGAAGTGATGCGTTGGGATTAAATGGGGATCCATTCGGCTTGGCGACTGCTTCGTGCGAAAGAAGTGATGGCTTCGGTTTTAAATAGAGATGGGTTCGGCAAGGTACCTTGTCAGTGTGGCATCCGGCTTTGTGCGGCAACCGGATTTGGAACGGTCGGGATGAAGAACTAACCGATCGGGTGTAAAAGCATATATGTTGGTGCGGAAGTGAAACGACATATTGCGACAACCGGAACTGGAACACACGGGTGAGGTAGCTTTCGAAACGGTGTGGAGGAGATGAAGTCGAACGGCTGGAAGATGTATGCGTTCGGCTAAGGTTATTCTAACCTTGAGGGAATGTGAAGCCGAACGGACGCCCGATGTGATAGCTTTCGTTCGTCTGTGAGACGTACGCGTTCGGCTAGGGTTATTCACTACGAGAAAACACGTGATTACCGTCGGAATTTCCGGCGGATTTTTTTGCGCCGGCATTGTCGGCGCAGGTTCCGGCGGAATGATGCGACGTAAAGTTTACGGCGTTATTTCCGGCGGAACCGACGCTGGAAATTTACCGGCGTCCATTGCGCCGGAAATACCGCCGCTGAAAAGGGCTCTGGATTATTTCCGGCGCAGATTACGGCGGAAACGTTCTTTTAAACTCAATGAAACCGTTCCGGCGGATTAATGCGCCGGCTTATTTAAACTCAACGAACACGTTCCGGCGCATTGTCCGACGGTAACATTACCGGCGGACGTTCCACCGGAAAGGCCGCCGCTAAAAGCCCTAAAATGCGAATCGGAGCCCTCTGGGCCGTCATTCGTTTCGCTACTCTCTCTCACCTCGCCTGCTTCGCCCGTCGCCCTCCGTCGCCGTTCGTCGCTGGCCGAAGATTGACGTCGCCGACGGTCACCGAACTTCGCCGCTGACGGTCACCGAACTTCGCCGAGCATCTCCCTCTCTCCTGGTCGCGCGCCGCCGAGCATCTCCCTCTCTCTCAATCGGTATTGCATTTTTTTTTGCTATCTTTTTGTTTTAGTCATGGATGTTATCACTAGACATTTGCTAGAGGATATACCTTGGTGCATGCTTTTTGTTGATGATATTCTTCTTGTTGATAAGACTAGAGAGGGAGTTGAAGGTAAATTTGAAATATCTTTTTGCTTTAGTCATGGATGTTATCACTAGACATTTGCTATAGGATATATACCTTGGTGCATGCTTTTTGTTGATGATATTCTTCTTGTTGATAAGACTAGAGAGGGAGTTGAAGGTAAGCTTAAGTCTCCATATCTTTTTGCTTTAGTCATGGATGTTATCACTAGACATTTGCTAGAGGATATACCTTGGTGCATGCTTTTGGTTAATGATATTCTTCTTTTTGATAAGACTAGAGAGGGAGTTGAAGGTAAATTTGAAAAATCTTTTTGCTTTAGTCATGGATGTTATCACTAGACATTTGCTATAGGATATGCCTTGGTGCATGCTTTTTGTTGATGGTATTCTTCTTGTTGATAAGACTAGAGAGGGAGTTGAAGGTAAATTTGAAAAATCTTTTTGCTTTAATCATGGATGTTATCACTAGACCTTTGCTATAGGATATACCTTGGCGCATGCTTTTTGTTTATGGTATTCTTCTTGTTGATAAGACTAGAGAGGGAGTTGAAGGTAAACTTAAGTCCATATCTTTTTGCTTTAGTCATGGATGATATTCTTCTTATTATCACTAGACATTTTCTTTAGGATATACCTTGGTGCATGCTTTTGGTTAATGATATTC